>PVJL010010398.1:0-49558 GCA_004026885.1 Lyroderma lyra | reverse complement strand
GGGGGGACCGGGGGGACAGGGGGGACGGGAGGACTGGGAAGATGGGGGGACCAGGAGGACAGGGGTGACTGGGAGGACAGGGGGGACCGGGAGGACAGGGGACAAGGGGATGGGAGGATGGGGGACCGGGAGGATGGTGGTAGAGAAGCAGTGAGGGGCGTGTCTTCCGCTCACCAACAGGATGCACTGGTCATGCCGAGCTCCGCCGCTGCACCCTGGCTGTCCCCGAGCTCTCTGTGAACTAGAGTCCCAGCCTGGCCCACTGGCCTTTCCCCAGGCTTCCCAAAGGCTGAGTTGCTGCCTGGAACGTCGGACAGGAGAGACGGCCTGCAGGAGGCGTGACACGGGGTGGGGGGCTCCCGCTTCCTGAGCCGGGGCGTGACGGGCACCCTGCCCAGCACTGGGCACGCACACTTCTGTTTACTCCCACAGCCCCCAGTGATGTGGGGGTCACGCGAACCTGAGGCTCAGCACGCTGAGGTCACTCACCTGCGCCCACACGGCCAGTAAGTGGTGGAGCCGGAAGCTGGACCCAGGTCGGTGTGACTCCGGAAGGCCACGTTGTCATCGGGGTGGGAGAGGGCACCCGCCACTGCCCCTGCTCCTCGGGAGGGCCTGTGTCCCTCAGAGGTGGGTCCCAGGGCAGGTGGTTTGTGGGTGCTGCTGTCAGCACTGGGGGGTGCGGTGCGGGAGTGGGGGATCTGTTCTGCTGGCCATGCTCTGCATTCTGTTGGGGGCAGCCTGTGTGACAAACGTGGGGTGCTTATGGCCCTGCTGACGACGGGGCCGGAGTGTCTCCAGCTGGAGACGAAGTTAGAATACACGGCCGGGACCCTGTCAGGATCCTGGGCAGCGGGGACGGGCGGCAGGCAGCCGGGTTGGGCGGGCGGCGCGGGGCTCGGCGGGTCCTGGCCGAGGTCCCTGTCCCAGGTCCCTGTCCCGTGGGACGGCTGCTGCTCAGGGGCGTGGAGGCTGACACACGTGAGCGTCTGTTTGCCTCTTCCTGAGAACACGCAGGTGTGACCTGAAGCACATTCTCATCACCGCGTGTCATTTCAAAAAGAAAAATAAAGAAGAGTCCTTCGCCAAACAAAATGCGTTTTCAGTCTTAATTATCACCGGAAAGAGAAATTAAGCAGCGAAACAGGGGTGACCCGGCCAGCGCGGTGGCCTTCCACATGGCTCCGGTGCTGTGCGCACCCTTGGGCAGCGGGGACGGGCGCGGACTGGGCCCCAGCGGGCGGCGTCGTTTCCGGAGGCGTCACGCGTTCTCGGAAGTTTGCACGCCCTTCAGTCTTGGTCGGAACATTTCTAGGTCATTCCTTCCAGGCCCTCGTTCTTTCCCAGGACTGGAGGCCAGAGGGAGGCAGCAGGATTAGAGTAAATGGACAGACTGCCCGCCCTTGTCCTCTTCCTCAGTGTCACAGGCTCTGGGCCAGAAACTCTCAAACCAATTGATGATCACAAGCTCAAGTTCAGTGCCACTGGCCGTCCGGTGAGACCTTCCTGGCTCTTCTCTCGTCTCTACTCCTGGGCTTGTATTTCTTTCCTTTCTTACTCATTTTAATAGCAGCATCGTATAAATAAAATACCATTACAAAAATGTCGCAGAAAGTTCAAAACTATTCATTATCCATTTCACACAGATTAAAATTGCCATCAAGCCTGTTTGGGTTTGACTTGCGTTTGCTTTCCTTCTAATGAGCCAGATAGAGAAGCAAAAGATGCTAATTCATCTTTACATCTCTATCATATCTCGGCTTTTACTATATAAAGCATCAAGGTCGCGTTCTGGGGAAATGTCTTTTTACCAAAGGTGCTATGATAATAATGAAGAAGCAATTTGTTTCAGCAAACTGCCTGCAGTAATGAGGCTTAATTATAACCATGTTATTAATACCGCTGCTTAAGGTAATTCACTTCTGAGCGGGGCGCAGAACAGTAAACTATAATTTAAACAAGAATCGAGACCTAATTTAACTCGTCAGATCTACCGCGGAAGAAGGCAAACACAACGGCTGTCATCTGCGCGTGGTTTAGAGCCCCCCCCACCTCGGGGTGCCACTTCCAGGAGACCTGGGTGCTGGTCCGCGGGGAAGGGCGCCGGGTCTGGGGTCTGGGTCCGCCTGCCTGCTTCTAGGACGCTTCGCGGGTCATGCAGCTGCGTGGACGCCTGCTGCCCCTTGACCCCCTTCCCGGTGTGAGCAGGAGGATGAGGGGCCAGGAGGAAGGTCCTTACCACCTCAAGGGCGTCTCCGATGTGCTCCTGAACCCATCTCCACGCCGTCCCCACCGATTGGGCACAAACATGTGGCGTTTGTGTGGGAAGGGGCCGCGTTGTCCCTCCCTCCGCTCCCACACAAGGCCGTAGGCAGGCCCAGGCGGGGGCCCAGGACAGCGATTGGCCGCCAGGTGTGGGCAGAGGTCGGTCCGCCAGCGCGGTGATCCTGCAGCCATGTCCGCGTGGTCTGGGGGCCTCGGCGTCCCTGTGCCTCACACGGCACCTGCGGTACCTCCCCCGGGGGTGCCGAGACCTGGCGGCCCACCGCACCCACGCCGGCTGTCGGAGGGGGCTCCTGCCGTCCAGGCCGAGTCAGCGAGGCCGGGCGAATGCGCCATCGCCGGTGGCGGCACAGGCGGGAGAGGTTGCCGGAGTCACAGCAGACAAAGGCTCCGTTTCCAGCCTTGACTCCGCGATGCGTCACCGGGGACTCCGCACCCCCTGGGCTGGGTGTGACCGACGCCCGCTCTGGCCTGTCCGTCCTCCGTCCTCCATCGGACCAGTCAGTGACTTTGGTTGCCCTGAGTGGGTGCAGGGGCTGGCCAGGGAGGACGGAAGCCGGTGGCCTGCCGAGTCCCTGCTAGTCCCCGCCCTTACCCCGGCAAGCCCCATGCTGAGAGCAGGTCCAAAGCAAAGCTAAACACGGAACCCACCGGGTTCAAACCTGGAAATGTCTCCTGAGGGGATGCCTCCAGCCACCTTCCTCCTGTGGCCTCGAGAGCTTTTCTGCCGTTTGTGACGTGTGAAGTTCAAAGGTGGGACATAGCTCAAAAGACAATGGATGTTCTCCTTCACTGGAGGGAGATGAAGGCTTTTCCCGTCCTGGGGTCAGCCAACCCGCTCAGGCCTGCCTCAGTTTCTCTACCGTGTCACACACTCACGCGTCTTCTGTCTGGGCCCCTCCTCAAGGAGCCCGCCCTTCCTCCCCTCTGCCTCCTCAGCCTTCTGTGTCTTGGTCACCTTCTGTCCTTTCCAAGAGACCGCTCCCTCCTGGGTTTCCTCACTGCTGCAGCAGCTCTGCAAAGCCAAGTGGCACCAGATGATGTCCCCAGCTGGTGCCAATGACCGGGCTCGGGCTGTAGCAGAACCCAGACGGTACTGAGAGAGACAGTGCTGCTGTCTCCCCTTACTCCTCTGTAGCTCCCTCTGTCTCTCTGACACACGCACGGACACACACACACACACAGCATCCCCTGACTCTATATGCTTACACAGATAATTACTGCACCTGCATGCACATATAAGGCACACATGCCCATGCACACTTACCGTGCAAACTCGCAGAAGTGGGCGCTGCTTTGTGTGTGCAAAGGCATGTGCCCACGTGGATACAGAGGCAGACACAGCGTCCTGCAGCAACAACCCTCCCAGTGACCCCTCCCTCCTCCTGGGGCGCCCTGCCGGTCATGGGGCAGGTGTCTGGGGAAGCAGTCCATTTCTTGGAGACACCATGAACCTGTCCAGATAAAAAGGTCTGGAAACTTGCTGATGGCTTAGAGGTGCGGGTGGAGGAGGAGGGCGTGGTGTCGGGGGGTAAATAAACCCCCTCTAACGACAGTCCACTGCTCTGCCCCCTCTGGTAGGTGCTGCGTGAGCTCGGAGGGGCCGTCCCATTTGAGGAACAGTCACGGTGAAGTCACTCGCAGGGCCTCGCAGTGGCCCAGTGAGTGGTTGGGCTCCACGCTGCACGAGCTCTGAGCAGCTGACCCTCCCGGTGGGCCATGCACTCGGCCCCCCTCCCAGCGGGGGCCACGGCCCCCAACTCCGAGTCACCGATCCCACAGTCCCGTTCCTCAGAGCAGACCCTACAGTTGTAGCTTTGGGGTTTCTGAGGAAGATCAGGGTGGGCTCATCCTTCAAAAGGAACTGAGAAGTCTGGGTGGCAGGCAGTGACCCCAGAGAAGGTTAGGGAGTGGTGGGACCCCTGAGGTGGATGTGGGAAGGTGCCTTGAGAATGCCCTGTCCCCCCTTAGACTGGTACTTGTATGCAGTTCAAACCCGAAGGCTAAATGTCCTACAAACACCTGCAACTTACTGCCAGGAGCCCGGGGGCTGCATTGAAAACCCCTGGGTATTGGAACCCCTTTAAAAAGTTGTAGTGAATAGATGTCACCTTTGCAGGTCAGTTAGACCTTCATGGGGTCTTACTTAAGAACTGGCCCCTCCTCAGGCCGGAGCGCCCAGCAGGGCCTCCGCCCCTGCAAGGACCACAATAAACATCTCTTTCATCTCCTTCTCACAGTGCTTCGCTTCCCTGAGCTCATTAAGTGATTCCTCGTCGTGCACATTTAGGGAGCGCAAGAGGCACTCCAGGTCTTTGCAGAACGAGGTGGGATCTAAATACAAGCATGCACACTGTGTGTCCACAAAGAGCTAGGTGGCCTGCTGGGCCCTGGCGGAGTGGGGGTGGGGGGGCTCTCCAGAGACCAGGCAGGGGCAGCCAGCAAAGAGAAGCCCCCTCGGATGCTCAGTGAGGCAGTCGGCAAACCCCTTGTGCCCATTGTGCCACATGACTTGCTTATGGTTGTGGCATTAGGGTCTGCTGCAGAATGCCCCTCCTGATGCGTCTGTTTTCTGAATTGTGGCTTTTCAGCAAGTCCTTCCTGTGATCAGCTCTCCCCTTTCCTTCGCGTCTCCTTGGCCCCTCTGGAATAAGCTGTCTCAGAGGAGAAGCAGTCACACTGCAATTCTTTCTGGGCCCACTTATATATTGCTTCGGGGAGGAGGGGAAGAAAAAATGTGTCTTCTCTATTTCCATAAAAAGGTCAGCGAGCAGCGAGCCCGAGCAGTTGTTTGCATTTGATATGCCGCCTCTCGGAGGACTGGCGTTTTCTCCAGCCGAGCCCAGGGGTGGGCGAGGCAGGCGGCCCAGGGATGGAGAACATTGTCTTCCTGCATTCCTGCCTCCCTTGCAGATGAAGGGGGTCCTCTCTCAGCCAGCGCCCCCCGCCTCCCACCGGGAGCCTAAAGCTGAGAGGTGAGAAGACTTGCCCACGGCCACCCCAGGTGCCAGTGGAGGGTCAGAAGTTTTTCACTGAGCGTGTGTGTGTGTGCATGTGTGTGCATATGTGTGCGTGTGTGTGCATGCATGTGCACGTGTGTGTGAGAGCGAGGGAGCGGTGGGGGTGGGAAGGAGGGAAGGTTTGGGGGACGTGCAAAGCAGGTTCGAGGTTGAAGGGGGAAACGACGCAGCTGTTTTCTCTCTGTACCTGTCATCTTGTCAAATATTCGGAGGCTCTTCAAGCCTCAGGCCCCTCTCAAGTAAGGTCACAGTGTCAACCGGTAAGCAGCTGGGCCGGCCACAGGCACGCTAATGCAGCTGCCTGGTGGCTTTGTGAGGCGCTGGCCTCCAGGGCCCATGCCTGCTGCTGTGCCCAGGGCTGAGCCTGACTCTCAGGAGAGCTGCCCTGGGGCCGGCATCTGCCACCGGCTTGCTCAGGCCCTAGGGACAGCGTGGCCCAGGCTCCTGTCCCTCTGGAGCCAGGGGAAGTTGTAGGTTGCATGCAGGCGGGAGTGGCTCTGGGTGAACAGGAGGGGGACTGTTTTGGGAGGACGCCAGGAGCTCGTGAAATCTGCAGGCAGGAAGGCTGCCCGGTAGACATGGCAGGTCAGGCCCAGGGGTGGTCCAGGAGAGGGAGGCCAGGCCCACGGCTGTCTCTAGCAGGAGACGTCTGGCTGGGACCGCACCCTGCTGCTGCATGGGGGAAGCCACGGCCTCCACCAGCCACACTGCACGCCCACTACCCCTGGTCATCTCATCCCTGCACCCCCATCTCCACAACCAAGGGTCCTGGAGTCCCACTGTCTTTGCCAGGGGCCAGGTGGGCCCCGGTGACAGGTTGGGCCCAGGCCACATCCCAGTGGAGGGCAGTGGCCAGAGGACGAGGTTCTTTATTCTGGGATAACAGGAGAAGACACTGCTGGGACTGTCCCCTTCACCTCCAAGACCATGAGAGTGGGAGGGAGCCCCCAGTCTGGAAAGGCAGTGTTCTCTAAGTCAGAAAACAGAAGTGGAGCCCAGCCTGGGGGATCCTTCGGGGACCCCCGAGTGCCTCAAGCCATCCGGGACAGAGGCAGGCGCGCGCGGTGTCCTGTCCCCTTAAGGCGCGCCCCGCCTGCCGCCTCCGCCCGGGTGGAACCCCTCCGGAGCCGGGGCAGTAAATGAGGAGCGCCTCCCCCGGACTCGTCTCCCTGCGCCCGGTGTTTAAAGTGAATTGAAACGCGTATCTGATAAATGAATAAACCTGCGAATGGAATCAAAAACCTTATGAACCTGGAGGAGAAATCGGAGTCCCAGGTCCGTTAAGTCTAAATTGAATAAATCTGATCAACTCCCTGACAATTTCTGCCAACGCGGTTGGAGGAGGAGGAGGAGGAGGGGGCTGAGTGGGGCTCAGGCAGGCGGGGGGCACGGGAGCGGGGGGCGGGCGGGGCTGGGACTGGTTCTGGCACAAAGCTGTCACCAGGGGCCAACAGCGAAGGCCCCGGTGACCCCGCTCCTCTCAGGCCGACTGAAAGAATGGGTGACACCCAGAGGCTCTGTCTGATGGGCTGTCCCTATGTGTCTGCCCCAGAGGGGGACATAAAAATTGGTCCCACCTGGGCCCAAGTCCCATTCTGGACCTTCCTGGCGGAGGGGCCGCGGGAGATGGGCAGGCCGTCCCCGGGCCCAGGCGGGCTCTGCTGCTGTGGCTGGGCCACCAGCCTTGAAGTGGGGACGTGACATTGGGAAGGAGCTCAGAGCCGGGATGGAGGCCCAGAGCCACTTCCTGCCTGGGCGGTCGGGCCGGAAAGTTCCTGCAGTGGCTTTCCAGCCGGACCACACCACTCCTCAGCTCTCACCCCAGTGGGAGGTGGTGGTGGTGGGGGGTGTGGCGAGGGTCTGTCTTCTCTCTTCTTGAATCTCAGTGGGCTTGTGACTGCTTAGACCAGGGGTGGCCAACCATGTGGCTTCCCCGGGCCCCATGGGAAGAAGAACTTGGGCCACACACACAATACACTCACACTCACGACAGCTGATGAGCTAAAAAAAAAAAAGGTTGCAAAAAACCAATCTCGTCGTGTGTTAAGAAAGTTTATGCATTTGTGTTGGGCATTTGCGTTCAAAGCCGTCCTGGGCCGCACTGACCCGCGGGCTTGGACGACTCTGGCTTAGACCAAAGTGATGGAAAGAGCCCTGCTGGGAGGCTGACCAGACGTCCCCACTTAAATGGGACAGAAAACAACGGTCCTGTCCCATTTCAAGCAGGACACGGGGTCAGCCTACCAGCCTACTGACACCCTGAATTTAGCCCAGGGAGCCTAGTCTGACCCTACACGCTATTTGAAACAGGATGGGACCATTGTTTTCTGTCCTGTTTAAGTCGGTCTGTCTGGTCAGCCTACCTGCTGGCCATCCAGCCTGGGAGAGCCTTCTGAAGCCTGCAAGCCCAGCCCGTATCTGCCTGCAGTGGCCAAGTGAGCGCTGCCCGAAGTGGCACTCCCCAGACCCCTGACCTGCAGTTATGAGCAGCAGAAAGTGGCTGGATGAGGTGCCACGTTCTGGAGTCATTGGTTAATAGAAACCAAAACACTTCCTTTTGGGGGGCTTGGTTTTCTACTTGAAAATGAAGGGTCAGGCTGGATAATTTTTAAATGATTTACACAGAAGGTGCCAAAAATATACACATTTTAAGAAAGGAAAAAACTGTATTAAAATTGTAATACTAGATACCGATAACAAGAGATGAATACAAGTCACATTTGACTTCTGCAGTTACAAGAGGTGCTCCAAGTGGTCAGCATCAGTATTTCTGTAAGCGACAGAAAACATCTCCTACAATGTGTATATGTTGTCTCGGCACCGCTGGCGTTTTGAAAATTCCAAGTAGGGGAACGTGGTATCGTTAGAAAGAGTTTAGACAGCACAAAAGGATAAAAATGGAAACGAAGTGATTTCCTTTCTTCGTCTTTCTCCACCACCACGTCTTATAACCTTCAACAAGTTACAGATCCTTCTAGAAATGTTTTATGTGATTATAATGTATATACTTTGAAACCTATACAGAGAATTTTATCTTACTTTTTTTTTTTGTCATTTGCTTTGGTAACTTACTAATGTACGTTGGATGAATTTCCATATCAATAGACAAAAACCTACCTCATGCTTTTTGTGGTTCCACTCCATGATACGGCTGCATCCAAACTGGATTTGTTTGGAACGTTTAAGTCGTTTCCAGGTTGGTTGGCTGACTTCTGTTGTTGTAATCCCATGGTGAACGTTCTTAGATGCCCCAAGTGATTAAGATCCTAGAAATGGAATTCCTGGGTCAAAGGACGTATGGATGTAACATTTTAACATTGTTGCCTAAGTTGACTGCTAAAGAGGTGGCCCGAATACATATTCCCACCAGTGAGAGGGGGAGTTTCTTGTGAGTTTTCAGTTTTGTCAAACTGCCGGAAGAAAAACGGTGTCCTGGTTTTAGGATTTTATGCCTTTAGTTGTGAGACTGAACATTTTATAGATGTGTATCGAGGGTTTTCGATTCATTTCTTTTTTCCTTGAACAGCTAATTTATACCGTTGCCAGTTCCATAGGTTGATTCACCTTTTTAAAACTCATTTGTAAGAGCTTTTCTTCCATAAACTGCTTGCCATTATACGTTACGATGTTTTTTTCCTGTTGAAGTTGTTAGTCGTCTTCGACCTGGTGGTGGGGCCAGATCCAGCTGGGTGTCCTCACCAGATCTCTCCCCGCTCCCGCTCGGCCTGGAGGAGTGGAAGCGCGAGTGTCAGGCATTGACTCCGAGCCACTGGGTTTTCAAGGAGTCACAGGGTCACAGAGAGATAGAATCAAAAGGGAAAATAAAACCATCTTCACAGCTTCTGGGCGATGTGCGACCTGTCTCCACAGACTGCATGCTCCTCATCACAAACGCGACAAAATGCTATTTTCCTTTCAGTGGTGTGCCCAGGTGCCAATCCAAATGAATATTATTCACACACTCCTGTCCAAACACGGCGAAATCTTCACAGGCGGAGTGAACCCCTGACACTGGTGCTTTGTTTCTTCTGCACTCCCACCAGGTGAAGCCCTCCCTCCGGTGACCTCACCCCTCCCAATTCTGGGTGCTTGTCCATCACTCCCCCTTCCCACCAGGGACCCAGGGGTCCCAGCGGGGGTGACACCTGGTCTCCTTGGAAGGGGTGGGGACCTGGTTAGGCTTTGGCATGCTGAGGACACAGGGAGCAGGTGACAGTGAGGGCACCTTGTGTGCAGTGGGGGCTGGTCCTAGGAACACTTACCGGTGGGGAGAGTGAGGGCCTCGACTTGATTACCCTACAAAACTCCATTTGCCGCCGGTAATGACTGGCTGGTGGATATTGGAAATCACAGCCTTCGCGCTCGACTCCCCCGTGTCACTGGTCCCCACTGGAGCGGTGTCTCATTGGAAATCGCACCTGGTGAAGTGAGGTGTGATGTGCAGCCTCAGGCCTGCCTTCGCGGGCAGCCTGACCGCGGGACTCCAGGCGCCCAGCGCTGCCCACGGGAGCAGGCCGCGCGGCGGCGTTCTTCAGGGTTCCTCAGTGTCACCGACGGAGAGGCGGGTGGAGTGCAAACCCTTAGGGCACCCCCGTGCCACCTGCAGCGCCTCACAGCGCACCTGGTGCCCAGGAGCGTCCCGCTTAGGTCCGTGCCTGAGAGCCACAGTGCGAAAGCCGCAGGGACCCTCCACAGGCCACAGAGTCTCTGTGTAGCGTCCGTCGTGGGAGCCAGCATCCCCCTTCCCTTTTTGGGGGGGCAGCACCCCACATTTCCTTTGAAGAGCCTCATCTTTCCTGCCCCAACCTGGAGCTTTGAGCGCCTCTCCATACCCTCCGCGTCCCCTTCCGGGAGGGGCCTATGACTAAACTGGCCAATCAACACTGGAGCATAGTGATTGGCGCAGGCGTTGCTGTGGAAACGCGCAGCGCGGTGCTGGGACGGCCAATGGGAAGCGGGCGTCCTTCCTCACCTGGTGCTGTGGCTTCCGGGGGAGGCCAGGGCCGTGCCTGATAGAGTGCCCGCAGGTGCGGGGGCCGCGCCGGTGGAAGAGGAGCGGACACACACACGTAATCACTAGATTCACAACAAGTGTGCCAGCCCTGCTCAGTGGGGAAGGGAGCCCCTGTTTACTAAGCGGTGCGGGGTGCACTGGCTGTTTCTGTAGAAGAAAATACACCTAACTTCTACCTCACACCATCACGCACACCAAACATAATGCACGGAGGGTCGTAGATCTGGTGTGAAAGCATAAACAATCGAGTTTCTGGAAGAAAACAAGAGAGAACATGCCCATGGCTTTGAGATAATTTTCTTCCATCCCACACAAAATTGAACATAAAATAATTTGGACTTTATTAAAGTTAAGAACTTCATTAAAATTAAGAGCTTCTATTTATAAAAAGACTCTAGTAAGAGAGAGAAGAAACAAGGTAAGGATTGGAATAAGATATCCGTAATCATCTATCAGAAAAAAGGCCTGAACACCCAGAATACGTAAAGAACTACACGCCAGTAAACGAATGACAAATGGTCCAACTAAAAGTGCTAGTGGGGTGTACATTGGGATACCTGCTCCATAGAAAGGATTTTTAAGTATTTATTAAGACTAAACCTACGTGTGCTCTATTTTACAGCAAATTCCTGGCTGTACACACCAGCAGGAATCAGTGTTTTTGTCTACTAAAACACACCCCCCCCAACAATATCACAGCAGCTTTCGTCAGAGTAGCCCACACTGGAACCGTCCACGTGTTCATCTACAACAATTTGTGCCGTAGTCGTACGAGGGAGCACTGAACAGCAGTAAGAAAGAACGAACCCCTATTACAACGCAAGCAAACGCTCACAGTCCTGCCCTCGACTGAGCACAGTCAGTCACACAGGAATCCCCACCGTGGGGTTTGATCCGTGTGACATCAAGGCAGGACAGATGAACCAGTGGTGACAGAAGCAGCACAGTGACTCCCGCGGGGCCGACGAGAGCCGAATGGGAGGGTGTGTAGACATGTACTGACGTGTGCGTGACGTGGGTATACACGCTTCCGTGTGAGTTCCATTCCACTGCTTTAGGTTAAAGCATGGTGAAAGGGGGGTTTGAATGGCGTGGTTGTCATCCGAGCACCTGGAGCCCAGCCGTACCCGAAGGTAAACGCTCCTGGACCCCTTAAGAGCCAATTCATTTCCGATACTGCCCCCCCCCCCCTTATTTTCTCTTGAGTCGGGCTGTGCTGGGCTTTCTCTCACTTGCTACTAAACTTACCCTCATAATTCGCGTCCCCCCGGGCTCTCCTCCTTCAGCCTGAGCAGGCCGGGGGAGATCTACACTTAGTGGGTTCCCAGCTGGGCCGGTTCCTCAGTCTGTTTCCGGCTCTATGAGGATTGGCCGTCGGGCAGGAATCCGAGAGCTGCGTGCCTCAGTGTCTGCGTCTGTGAAATGGAGCTGGTAATAGTACCTAGGTCAGTTCCCTGGGCGGGATCCCCAATACCTGTCAGTCTTCTTTCTGGTCCTCTTTTGACTGATGTTGGTGACCATAACTGCCAGAGGGACTAGGACTGTCGGTTTTTCCCTCTACCATGTGTCTGGTGTCTGGGCCACTCCTAGGGCGTACTGAGTCCTGGGCAAAGTATTTCTGTGGGGCCCAGTCTGTATCATCAGTTTGGGTCGCACAGAGTCAGCGTGTCAGCATATGCTGGTGGGCCAATCTCATGAAGCTCCATTCAAGAAATACTGCTGTGGCTAGAGGGAGGGGTCTGCGCAGCAGCACGCAATCCTAGAAGTTCCATAGGTGTGAGGCCCCTGAGCATCTGCTCAACCCCAAGAGCGTGCGCCCGCGCCCATGTGTGCGTGTGTGCACATGTGCGTGTGTGTGCGTGCGTGTGTGCATGTGTGTGTGTGCACATGTGTGTGTGCGTGTGTGTGTGCATGTGTGCGTGCGTGCGCATGTGCGTGCGTGTGTGTGCATGTGTGCGTGTGTGCACATGTGCATGTGTGCGTGTGTGCACATGTGCATGTGTGTGCGTGTGTGTGCATGTGTGTGTGCATGTGTGCGTGTGTGCGCATGTGCATGTGTGTGCGTGCGTGTGTGCGCATGTGCGTGTGTGTGTGCGTGTGTGTGCATATGTGTGTGTGTGTGCGTGTGTGTGCATATGTGTGTGTGTCTGGGAGCAGGATAGGAAGGGGGGCAGAGGGGCAGAGGGTGGCCTGAAGGGGATACACAGGGACAGGGCTCAAATGCAGATCACCGTCCCCCATCCGGTCAGCCTGGCCAGTTCTGATGGGGAAAGACCTAGAAAATTCACAAGAAAGAGCTCCATAGCACAGAGCCTGGAGGTCAGGCTCTTTTGCCCAAGTCTCAGGGCAGAACTGCTCAGTGTTACAGCGTCTTACGCACAATGAACCCTCAATTCACTTTTGATGGAGCAGATGTGTAAATGGAAGGCTGCCCGAGGGTTATGTAACGATGGTATGTGGTCAATAATGCGGGGCTGTGGTATTGTCATTTCCCCTGGGAGTCTGGAACCCTCCTTGCTCTCATGACCCCCTCTCCCACAGGAGTAGGGGAATGGGGTCTTGTGACCCAGGACTCTGAGTCAGCTTCTCACAGGGTCAGGCTTGGGGACAGTTCCACCCGTGGTTCTATCATAGAGGGCAGATTTCCAAGGAGGAACAAAGGGGCCTGGAAATCAGGCCAGGGAGGAAAATACCCTTTGGGGGTTATGTAGCGTGTGTTAATGGGTCACCTCGTTAGCAGCCCATCTGTGGGCTGCCCTGGCCGAGCTGGCTTCCCAGAGTCCTTATGAGAAGGAGCAATTACGGGGACTTCCTGAGCCAGCTCCCGTTGGGAGCGCCAGGCTGGGCTTTGTCCTGCCCAGGAGAGGGAAAGGTCAGCGAGCTCTGTGGGCAGAGGAGAAAGGGCCCTTCACAGAGAGGAGCCTGCCCGAGGGAGGGAGGCTGGGCAAGGGGGCTCCACCCACGGGGACAAAGGAAAGAATGTGGCATTTGGAAGTCCCTCAGAACAAGGGGAAGGGGGAGAATAATGGACTAAAGATTGCAAGGGAGACTAAGCCAGGGAACAAACCAGGAGAGACCCAGTGGGGACAGTGCGGGAGGCAGCCTGGCACGGGGCTGCCTGTGTCAGCAGCCTTCTCTGGGCCTCAGTTTCCCCATCCGTAAGCAGAGAGCCTGTCTAGAGCTGATACCCTTTGGGCCTCTGATTCTAGGTGTGTGAAAAGAAGGGGTGAGGAGTGTAGGGCGGGAAGGCTTCCCTAGGAATGCTAATTCCCACCATGCCCCAGACGTGATCTGAGGCAAAAAACAGTGTGACTCCCCAAACGTGTCTTGCACGTCCTAGCCGTCCTACACGGAGGCAGAGCCATGTGGCTAGACCTGGTCAGTGAGCTGGGGCACGGAAGAGCCGATGAACCGGCCCCCCAGCCTTCCCCCCTTTCCCCAACACACAAATTCCAAATCCTGGGTCCCTGAGTCACTAAATGGAGCAGAGGCCTCCACAGACCTGATGGGTTAGGAGTCCCACGTGGGAGATAAACCTCCGTTGTGTGTGGGACACTGTGTTTGGGCTTGGTTCCTACATAAGCATGACCTCGTCCGCCCTGATGAATGCACAGGCTACGCCAAGAGCCCCGGGGACGCACGATCACAGCAGCTCCAGAAACCAAACACTGCGACCCTCTCTGGCTCACCTACCTCACCGCTAATCGGAACTACTGACGTTGTGTCTGCATTTATTCACACACCCTCTGTGTATCTCCAGTGCCCACCAACAGGTGGAAGGCTGCATGAAGGTCCCTTAGTTCGTGTGGAGGACCTACTCTGAGCACCATTTCGTCGTGGGCGTGGAAGAGGACAGAAGTGGGGGTAGTGAATCACTCACTTTGTAGAGGCTCAGGAACAGAGGAGGTGGGGGCTTGACAAGCAGAGGGCCGGGGCTGGGCTGTGTGTCTGAAACAAGCATGGGCTCCGTGGGGTTCGGTGTCTGTGCAGTTACCGAAGGCCCCCTGCCTCCCAGCTACATGCACTTGTCTGACAACGCCCCAATCGCTGAGATGAGAGGATGTCTCTCTCCTTGGCCGGTCGTAACCCAATGACCTGAAAGAAGCAGCAATTGTGAGACCTGCCTGTGTGTCAGCGCTGTGGGCCAGAGCCCTGTGGGATAGTGGATGGGTGGGGGGTGGGGTCTTTGCTCATCTAGAAGTGGGTATCTTTCTTTCACAGTGTGTGCTCTGCTGTACCAGGTCTAGGCTGGCAGGGGTTCGAGGGGACCCTTAAACCCAGCAGGCTTCCTTCCTCAATGCCTCCCAATGGTGTGGCCTTGGGGTTCCTGAGCGGGTGGGGTGATATCCTCTGCAAAGTTTGATCTCACCCAGGAAGCCCAGGCACAGGGTCAGGCCCCCCAGCCAGTGACCATCCCCTTCGTTGAGAAGAAACAAGACAACAACGACAATAAACAGGGCCCATCCACATAGGCACTGGCTGCAGGGTCCACGGGGGAGGGTCCCATTTTCCTTCTGACCCTTCCTCTGTCTTTGTTTAACAAACCATTGGTCATTGTTTCCCAAGACCCTTTCATGCAGTGTGTGTGTGTGTTTGTGTGTGCATGTGTGTGTATGCCTGTGTGCGTATGTGCGTGTGCCCATGCGCACATGTGTGTGTGGGTGCACATGTATGTGTGTGCATGTGTGTACACATGTGCACATGCCTGTGCATGTATGTGTGTGCCTGTGTGTGTGCACACGTGTGCCTGTGCATGTGTGTGTGTACATGTGTGTGTGTGTGTGTACATGTGTGTGCATGTGTGCGTGTGCGTGTGAGAATGGGGCAGGGGAGGAATTTTCCCCGTGGGAGCAGGAGCACGGAGGCTCCCGTGGGTGACGTGAGCACGCCCAGCACACCTCTGCTCCTCCCCTCGCCCTCCTGCCATCTCCCCCAGGGTGCCTCCCTGCCTCCCTGCCTCTCTCCTCGCCATCCCAGCCTGTCCCCTGGCTCTGAGCAGGGACCCAGGGTCCTTTGCGTTGCCTCTGCCTTGCTCCCCTCCACCCTTATCACCCACAGCAGTGGGTGTTCATTATTTAAGCAGCCCATGCCTCCGAAGTCCTATTTATCCAACATCTTTCTGCAGCATATGTCAAAATTTATAGTGAGTGCATTCATCCCATAATAAACATTTGGCTTTGCTGGTCCACCGGCAGCAGGGCTAATTAGGGAGAGAGATTCTCTTGTTATCTGAAGGGAGGTCAGATACAGCAATTAGCATCCTTGCATGGCTTTCATAATTGTGACTTTGAGGCTGGCCCTCTGGTGCCAGGTGGGGAAGAGAAGTCGGCAGGGAGGAAAGGGGAGCCTTCCCCAGCAAGTTCTGGGAAACCCAAGCTGAGCTCTGGCAGGCAGCCTGACTGGGTGATTGCCTGGGGTCCCCTGCCTCTGCCCGCAGCCTGAGCTCCCCGCTGGCCTCTTTGTGACCACGCAGGACCCCGCCCCGAGAATGTTCCCTCCCAGCCACATCTGCCAACCCAGCCCTCCCTGTGGGCGTTCGCGAGGACACTTCCCCTTGAGGGTCCGAGCATGGCTTCACGCCGAGAGCATCCTAACCAAGTGGCCACACTTAACAACCAGCACGTTAGGGTTTCAGAGAAGCTTAAAGGTCGTCGGTTCATCTCGCACCCCCCACCCCCACCCCACCCTCATGGTCTCCGTGTGGCCTCCACCAAGGAGTTGTTGAGCTTCGCTGGGACATTTTCTGACCTCCTTTGGGGAGGACAGGCCTGAGCACTCCGTCCTGGGCTGGGGTCCCCTAGGGGCAAGAGCGAACTGTGGGCGCATTTGGGGATGAGTCCCAACGAGGCACTCACTGTCCCTGGATCACGCAAACGCGGAGATGGAGAGGCTCAAAGGGGCAGGTACGAGGGCACGTGTGCAGAGCCAGGCCCAGGTAGGAGGCAAAAGTGATGAGACGGCGGGGGCAGGAGCCATGGGCCAAGGGAACTGCTGTCCAGGGGTCCCCGAGGCTGTCCTCAGGTTCCGTCATTCACCAGAGGGACTCACAGAACTCAACACGGCTGTCACACTCACTGTGACAGTTCACTGCAGCAAAAGGAGATGGGTGACAGCCAGAGACGGGGCAAGGCGCGTCGGCCGGGTCCAGGAGAGTTCCAGGGATGGGCCTCCAGGTGTCCCCTCCCCGGCGAATCACCCACACAGTGCTTGCTGCACCCGGCCATGATGTGTGGCAGCGTGTGCCAAATAGTGCCACTCGGGGAGACCAGCACCTGCGTGGTGGCCCTTCGCCCGCAGAGGGCAAGTTGATCTTGAGTGGCCCAAGGCCTCCAGGTCACTCTTATCAGGCAGATTCCAAGGGCTCAGTGGTTACTGTCCAGGAGCTGGGCAAGGGCCAAGTGTTCCCTTGCCCACCTGCATGTCCAACGAGGAGGGTGGGAAAGTGTCAGGACAGCCGGCCCCGGAGGGCACGCAGGCCCGGGCCTGCCCAGGAGGACCGCGCCCACCCGCTCACCCTGCAAGGACTTACGGTTCAGGGACACGGCGGAGACCGGCGTGACGTGAACAGCGGGCGTGCTTCGTTCGGCGAGTGCTTCGGGCCCCGGGAAGCCGTGGGCCGTGCTGTCCACCCCTGCACCTGCCCACGCACCTCTCGTTGGCTGTCACTCCACTCCTGAGATGACCTCAGCTCCGCTCTTCATTTTCTGTTCCTGGTGGGTTTAAGTCTTGTAAGTAAACCTCCCCGCAGGTTGGGACTCACAGTGACTGCTCGTGATAGACCCTCGGGGCTGTGTGACAGGGGCTCTCAGGCCGCACGAGCCTGGAAAAGGCCGCCCACCTGGAGGGGACCTGACAGCTGTGATCGTGATGTACGTCGGGGCTCCCGTAACACCTGGGCACGCGCAAGGCTAGTGGGAGGCGCGTGGACTCGTGGTGCCTTGTCTGATGTCTTCTTGCCGTGCTCACCACCGGAGACTCAGGAGCCCCCCAGAGGCAGGAAAAGCCTGAGAACACACGGAATTGGGACTGCAGGGGGAGGGGGCTCACCTGTGCTAGTTAAGCCAAGGGGACAGGGTTGACTTGGAAGGGTCATTGTGACTTGTGTGGCACCTGCCTGCAGGGTTGGACATGTCCACAGTCTTGCTCCCGTAATTGAGGAGACACGGTGATACCCCTGCATTCTCCCGAGATTCTGCCGGCCGCCGGGGTCGGGCTCTCGTCTGCCTCACCCCAAGCCTTTTAAGCACTAGAGCTCCAAGAAGGGGGTTACAGGGAAGGGTACCCGAGAATCTATATGAAGGGGTCCCACCCAGACTGTGAGGAGGAGGCGCCCTGCACCCGTGCGTCACCCACACCGCAAATGCTGCCCGGTGAGTCCGGGCAGGTCCCCTGGGAGCAGCCCCACCTGCACCTTCTGTCCCAGGTCCCAGGTCGCTGTGAGCTCTGCAGGGGAGGGGGTGGGGGTGGGGCTTCGGGCTGACAGCTCAGAGACAAAAGGGGAAGCCTCCTTCGTCACCTGGGACGTCAATAGAGGAAACTAAGAAGAAGAAAGCGAGAGCAGGGGAAAACCCAAGACTAGTCCGAAGATCCCCTTTAACCTCAGGGCTCCCGGGCCTGGTCCCCCTCAGCTAGGCCGTTGCGGTTACCTGGTCTCTTACGGCAGTGAGGGCACGAGGTGAGCAGGGGGGCGGGCAGGCCGAAGTAACGAGCAGGTGGGCCGTTCCGTTGGGTCTTCCCTCCCTCTAACTCCTCGGAGCCCGTGTGGCGGGCAGGGTCCGTCCTGGTAACTCCGAGACGGGTGTCTGAAGGGTGTTAAAGATCTGATTTACGTGGACACTGTGACACCGTGAGGAGGGGGAGAGGGAGAGAGGAGGAGGAGGAGGGGAGGAGGAGGAGGAGGAGGAAGAGACAATCAGTCAACGAGTCAGTGCAGGGAGACACTGGGCCTTGATAGAAACGGTGGAGATGTTTACTGAACGTGTGATGCGACCCTCGCACTCCTGCATTCCCTTGTCCTGGCCACGAGGCCACAGCGGCGGCAAAGAGACCCTCTTGGGTCTGACACGCGCCTAACGGGGTGTCTGGCGGCGCCGCCCCGGCCCTCGCCTGTGCCTGCGTGCTGAGGAGCAGACGAGGTCGGCTCCCGGGTTCACCCTCAGCTTCCGGGGTCGCCGGGTCCAACACGCAGAGCTGTTGGTTCTGTACCAGGGCACCGGTGACCCGCGACAGCTCCTGCGACTTTATTCACTTGCGGAACGTCAATACGACCACCTGTCCTGCCTGCGACCCTGGCTGGCTGGGAGAATGAGAAGTGCCCGTGCTCTTACCGGTGGGCGCTGGGCTCTGCCTACTTGGTGGTTCTAGGATCGGGCCAGGTCACAGCCCCTTCGGGCAGTGGTCTTCCAAGGGGCATTTCCCCACCCTACGCTCTTGTCCTCTGCACCTCGGTGAGGTTTGCCTCCTGCCCGGTATCCTCGGCAGCCCACACCCTGCTGCCGAGCCCCGGCCTGTCCCACGGAGGGCCCTCAGCGGGGTCAGGCGTCGGGCTCGTGGCCGGTTAGAACTCACACTTCCCCCTCGAGGCTTCCTTCCTGGACTCCCTCTTCAGAGCTGGCTGCCACAGTTGAGGGGGATCGTGACGTTTTCTCATTCGAACCTGTGAAGAGTCTGTTTCTTTCTGTTCAAAACTTTGCTTCCATCTTCTCGGGGACTTAAAATACTGTCCTTGAACTGAGATGAGGCCCTTGAGCATTAAACACACCTGCTACTTCCAAGCTGCATGTGCGTGCGTGCGTGCGTCTGTGTGTGCGTGTGCATGTGTTTGTGTGCATGTGTGCGTGCGTGGGTGCATGTGTGCATGTGTGCGTGTGTGTGCATGTGCGTGCGTGCGTGCGTGTGTGCGTGTGCGTGCGTGTGTGCGTGCGTGTGTGCGTGTGTGTGCGTGTGTGTGTGTGTGCGTGTGTGTGCGTGTGTGTGCGTGCGTGTGCATGTGTGTGTGCGTGCGTGTGTACATGTGTGTGTGCGTGTGCTGCTGCACAGGCTCCCTGGGGAACATCGGTAAGAGCTGTGTGTTTGCTGTAGCACAAAGGGAAGCTTCGCTTCTTGATGGAGTTGATCTGAGGGGCAGGGGTAATGGAGGGGTTTGTGGTTTGTCTACAGAGGAGTGGGGGGCTGGGGGAGAGGTTTCAGCTCCAGTAGGCACCAGCAGCCCCCTTCCCGAGGAGGATCACGGTCTTCGACGGGAGCAGAAACAAGGCAGGTGCCAAGACCCCAGAGACCCTGCCGCGCCAGCTGTCTCTGCCCCCGAACACGCACCAAAGCCGCACCATCTGTGGAGCGCATTCCCACGCTCCCTCCTTTGCTGTTCGCAGAGCCCTTTGGGCAGGTGACGCTATTACAACTGTCACACGAAGCAGTGGCGGCTCCGAGAGCACGAAGTGCGTGCCCGAGACTGCTGGGCTGGGGGCGGCCCTCTGCTCTTTCTTTCCCCGAAGGCGGCCCGTAGATTTCAACACCGGTGGCGGGTGTTGTGGCTTAGAGCCCCGGCTGAGCTGAGACGCATTTTGAGATGCCGCGTGGGCTCGGCGGGAAAGAAGGGCGCAGTTCGTGTGGGAGGAAGACTTCCAGTTTATCCTCCAGACCGGGACACTTTTCAATGGACAGCAGCCCCGTGGGCTGCCCCAGCCTCGCTCTGAAACCCCATTCGTCCTCGGGCCTGGGCTCTGTGGGGTTCCTGGCAGCGCCGGGCCCCGACCTTGCCCCGACCCCTTGCTGCAAACCCCGTTTCCCGATTTCTCCACTTTGCCCAGCGCCTGCTGGCAGCCCGATTCGTGCCCCGGCGATGGTGCCCCCAGTCTGAGCAATGCTCCTGCCCAGCCCCCCATCTCACCTTCGGGCAGGCCGACATGCTCAGAAGCTCTGCGGCTGTCTGCCACGTGCAAAGCAGTTCATGAAGGCCTATTTCCTGGCTTGTTTTTAAAAGGGAAAACAAAAGGGGGAGCACAGGCATCCGAGTTCATGGTCCCTGCAAAGCCTTGGCCGTAAAAGGGCCGGAGGGAGCATGTCCCAATCCGGCACCGAGAACCGGGCTGTCCCTGGCCCAGCCTAACCCCCACCCTCCTGCGAGACCCAGCTCACGGGCACCCCATCACGACACCCTCCCATCTCCCTGCGGCCCGGATCCTTCTGAGGGGCTGATTGCTGCCAGCTGCCGGGGGGGGAGGGATGGTAGCAGACAGCCCTCGCTTACTAACCCTCCTTAGAAGTCCCCACCGCCGAAGGGAGTCATCTCGTCCAAGGTCACGCCGCGTCCCCGGGGCCGCCTGCGGCCAGTGGGTCAGCTCGGAGGGGCACCTCTGCCGTCCCCCCCGCAGTGACTTCATTCACTCTTCAGGACCCCTTTCAATGCTCTGCCTCCAAACACAGTCACACTGGGGCTTCGGCCGGCCACTTGTGGATTTGGGGGACACGTAGTTCAGTCAACAGTACGAGGTACGGGGCAAGTAAAGACTGTAGACTTGGACTGGGGACACCGCCGATTTGTTGAGGACAGAAGATGACAGGCTCAACTTTGTTAATCACGAGTTCAAACAGAGCGACAGCACCTGAAGCAGCCAGCCCTTCCCATAGCCTGTGGCAGGCGGAGCACAGCGCCAGGCACGGGGCTTAGCTGTGGGGGCGACACAACTTGGAAGAACGCTGACTCCCCAGTGCTGGAAGCAGTCCCTGACACCTGGGGTGGGAATTTCCGGGCGGAAAGCGACAACCGGCCCCCGAACTCCGTGCCCCTGCAGGCCTGCAGGGTGGCCCCTCTCCTTGTGGGAAGACTGAGGCCCCCTACTCGCTTGAAGATGATGCAGACCCCGCAAAGGAGACCGAAAAGACAATGCCCGCCCTCCCCACTCCTGCCCCTTCCTCCCGTTCTGGCCACCGGAAGCACAGATGGGGGGCAGACTCAGCAGGACCGGGCTCGGGCAGTGCTGGGCCCGCTAGGGGATCAGCAGGTTGATGCCGGAGCCGCAGGACCGGCTGTAGCAGCGGTGGGATCAGGCGTGCAGCCGGAAGGGCCCGGCCGGGGAGGCTTTTCTGGGGCGGGCGCCTCCGTGGCACGCGGCCGTGCCCTGGCGAGGGCCCCGGGGTTGGGGTCACGCACTGCGGAGATCCCTCGGAAGGCTGGCTAACGCAACGGCCCGCAAGAAACAGAACAGAGTGGCCCGAATGGCCGTGGTGAGCTGGGTGGGAGGAGCTCAGAGCCTCAGAGAAGGGGGGATGCCAGAATGGTCTGTTGTGTCGCCTGGAAAAGCCACCACCCACCGTGCTCCTCGGGGTTGCGGGGGCGATGGCATTCCGACTGCTAAGGTGGCACGGGGCACTGACGTCACCAGTGTAGGACTCACGGAGGTCCCGTTACAGAGCTGGGCTCCCTGGTGGAAATGCAAATGCCCCAGAATAGCAGAGGCCAGGCAGTGGCACCTGGCTGTCAGCGGCAAGGTGAGCACGATTACCCGGATGGTCTGCCTACCAAGAATCGATGCGCCTAAGGCCAAGTTCAGCCTCTCGAATGGAAAGTCACGATCCCGTGCCTGATTTGCACCGGCACCAGTTCTCAAACCCCAAAGGGAGAGGCCGTGTTCTCGCGAGGACAGGCTCTGTGACACTGATACGTGTGTGCAGCAGGGTGGTGTGCACGGTAAGGGCTCCCTCAAACAACTATTTTGGGAGGTGGGGTCCTCATTTCAGACTCGGCTTCCCCACTTTGCTCGGAATTAGTGAAGTCTGACTAACCGTGGACAGCAAATGAATTGCAAATGACATGGAAATGTGTATAAATTAGCACCAGTTATTAGAATAATTTGCATCAACAGCTCTATAATTAGGCGGGAGCCTGGGAGAGAAGGGCAGTGGGCAAAGGACAGGGAAGCTGGGAAGGCGGCCCGGGAGTCCTGGGGTCCCCACCTCTATGTTAATGAGGCCCAGTGTTCCCTTTCCGGGGCCGCTGGGCCCACGGCCTCGGGGACCGGAAACCCACCCCCTGGCTCCCGTCCGGTCCTCGCCGAGTCTCCTGGCCGGTACCGTGCAGGGAACGTGGCCTTCCCGGCTCCGGGCCGCACCGCGGGGGCCGTGGGACCCGGAGCGCCGGCGTCTCGGACCCGAAGCTGTGGGGGTGACGCGTGCCACATCGCTTGCTGACCCTGCATTTCCTCATCTAGACGACGGGATCGGCGGCACGGCTCGCCTCCACGCCGTGTCCCAGTCCTAGGCGTTTCGGGTGAGATTACGTGTCACACCGCACAGCTGCGTGCGCGTCTGGCATTGCCGTGACGGCGAGCGCATCTGACCCGCGTGGCCTCCCAGGCCTGGCGATGGCCTCCTGATGGCCGTCCCCGTTGCCCAGGCAGGGCGCCTGCAGGAAGCACTTTATTCCCTGGGCACCCATCCCCCTGGGGGACCTGGCCTCCTGCCTCACGTGGGTGCAGGTCTCTTGGGGCCCGGGGTTGTGACTTCCATGCTTTTTTGTTTCCTGTCCTCAGCACACTTTCTGGGGGGCCAGGCCCAGGTGAGAGCACGACCCTTGGGCCTTTTGTCTGAGCACATCGAGGTGTTTCTCTTTCCATGTAGCGTGGGGGCACCAGGGAAATGAAACCCAGCTCCCACGCCCTGTCTGGAGCTACCCTGGGATAACCCCCTTGAGCAAATGAAGGCAGTTCAGGGCCCAGGCCATGGCAGAGTGTTGGATGAAACAAATGACGACCTGGCAGCCTTGGCGATGAATCACAGGGGCTTTCTTTTTAGCGTATGTGCCATCCGTGCCGCGAAAACACAAGTGCGTGCTCTGAACCCAGCCCAGAGGACAATCAGTGGGTGGAGGGACAGCACTAAGGGGTGTGAGTCACCCGCATGGGTCCAGCTGTCCCAGAAGGGTCACAGGGCGCTGGTTCCGAATCAGATGCCGGCCGCTGCTGCGGGATCCCGCAAGGCTCAGGAGCCTCCTTGTCCCCTTCACAGAGTGACCGTGGGAACGAAGGGGGGTTTCATGTAAAAGGAACTGGCCCTTATTTCATTACTATTGAGGACCTGCTGGTTCTTCAGTTCCTGCTGCCTCTCCATCCCGCAACACACGCACGTGCACACACACATACACATACACGCGTGCACACACATGCACGCACACACATGCACACACATGCACGTGGCCGTCAGCTACTGATTCACGCATCCATTCCACACACGGGTGTTTATTGAGCATCTACTGTGTGCCCGTGGCCGGTCCTGGGGACACAAGGATGAACTACACAGAAGCGTTTCCTTTCCGCGTGGAGCTTGCACTTTCTAAAGGATTCACACTCAGCTTCCACACACCTGCCCTGACATCCACCCCCGGCCAGCAGGTAGAAGCTCTCCCTCCTTCGTACCCCACCTGCGTCTGAAACCCGTCCGCCGCAGTGCAGTGTCATGACCAGGCTCGGCCACCCACCCACCCCCTTCCTCGCCTGCCCTCTCCCTCTCCCACGACCTTTCTCTCCTCCTCCCTTGTCTTTCTCTCCCTCCCCGCCTCCATCTGACAGCTTCTTCTTGGTCCTTGCTTGGAATTCACGCGGCCAATCCTGGAAACGAGAAGGTGACGACTTTCAGAAAGATAAAAGAGCCCTTCTTTCCCCAGCAGATAATTAATTTATGTCGCTTGCTGGTCGTGGGACATAATTGAGGCCAAGGGCTTAGGGAGGCCCCGAGAAGCAGTTAGATGTGGTCGCGCAGGCAGGATGCACCCCTCCCTCGGGTCCGTGTCCCCCAAGGGTGAGCTGAGCAAGCCCCACCCTGAGCTGGGGGGCCAGGAGCTCTCGGCCTGTTCTGGGGCCCCAGGCTCGCTTACCACACGGTGGGCTGTCACATGCGGTCAGAGGAGACACTGGAAGCCTTGGGTTCAAGTCCCAGGCTTTCCTAGCCGGTTGGTTCAGGCCTATCCCTGAGCCGCCCCCAGCCTCCAGCTCCTCGAGGCCCGGTGTT
This sequence comes from Lyroderma lyra, assembly GCA_004026885.1. NCBI lineage: Eukaryota > Metazoa > Chordata > Mammalia > Chiroptera > Megadermatidae > Lyroderma > Lyroderma lyra. The sequence goes on along the minus strand of PVJL010010398.1, from coordinate 25,237 downwards.
CTCCCCGGACTGGGGCGACGCCCTGGGAGGCACGGCAGCTGGGCAGCCGCAGGCCGCGCGTGACGGGCGCAGGGTTCCGTGATGCTCGTGCCGTGTCTCACCTTTGGATGCAGCGACAAGCGACGCCACCGGCATTGACCCTGCCTCCCAGGACCAGCTTTGGGGTGTGTGGTGGTCTGAGGTGAGATCCTGGGGACAGAAGTGACTCAGCACCCCTGAGGCCCAGGCCACAGCCGGCACTGACCCGCTGACGTCTTGGCCACCCACGTTTCCTTCCTGTTCTCTCAGTTTCTTAACCTGCACGCTTCAGCCATCGGCATCGCGTGTGGGAGACGGGACATTGTACCAGGTCGTGACTTTCCCAAGTGTACTCCTCAGGACAGCGCTGCACATTTTCTAGAAAGAGGAGTTTCAGAAAGCAAAACGAAGCAACTCAAGAACAGTTTGGGAAACGCCGCATAATAATGACCTCAGAAGGCCTGCGGGAGGGGCCCCAGCGTTGCTTCCCTGGTTCGGTCCAGATCTTACTTTGCAGGCCTGTCACGACGTCCTGTGGGTGTCAATGCTCGCAGGAACATCTCTGGGGGACATGTGACAAACGGTCTCTTGGATGCTTCCCTGTCCATCATTCTGTGTCTCCGCAGACTGAGGAGGGGGAAGGGAGGGGCCACCAGCCTCTCACCCAGGATGATGGGCCAGCGGTCAGCGCTCTGGTCCTTTAAAATGCCCTGTTGGGTGTCTTCCATCTGCTTCTCCATTGTTCGGTTTGGTGACATTCGGCCAGCCTTCCCGGAGCAGGCAACACCAGGCAGAGGGAGGGGCGGGCGGCCGGGGACCCAGCAGAGAGGGAGCCCCAAGCGGGTAATTGGGAGTGCACTGCAGGTGCTGGCACCGTGCCAGCCATGTCTTGGAAGCTGGTGGCAGGTGTGACAAGGCCCTAGCGGGTAGAACACCCGCAAAGCGAACAAACCATGCCACGCCGCTGGGCTTGTCCGCAAAGTCGCCCTCGGAACTTCAAGCTGCAACCAGGCACTGCCCCGGTGGCTGGGACACAGAGCTGGCTCAGGCCCTGTCCTGACCTTGAGGTGCTCTTCGCCTGGGGGCGGGAGGGGACAAGAGACGGCATGTAAACCGGTGACAGCGCTTATTCTCGTGTGTTGGTGGGCCGCTGGTTACAAAGTCAGGGGCCTCGCTGCCATCCCAGACTGGGAGGGTCAGAGGCCACTGTTGGGGGCCCGGGCATCTGCATATTATGACATGTGCCCAGATGGGGTTCATGTGAGGGGCGTGCCCTTTGGGTCGGAGTGTGGGCTGGGTGACCCCGGACAGGGCGCCCCGTGTCTCCCAGACTCGGCGTCTTCCCCCTCTTGCAGCCTCAACGACGGAGAATCAACAAGTGGCGCCGTCGGGTGTTTGAAGCGCGCCCTGCGACGGCTCGGCCTCCGCGCACACTGTGAAAGGACCCCCTCGCTGGTTCATTAACACGTCTGTCACTTCGCATGTTTATCTCTTGTACATTTTTTTTCTTTTTGGTGAGACCATTTACGTTCTGCTCTCTCAGCAAATTCCGACTGTAACTAGACAGTGTTACCCACGATAGTCCCCGTGACTGACGGGGCGTCCTCAGACCTTCCTCCTGGTCTGGCTGAGAGTTTGCACACTTCTGCCAACCTCCCGCCGCCCCCCGCTTCCCAGGCCCTGGCGACCCCATCTCTGCTCCTCATTTCTAGGAGTTTGACTTCTCTGCAGATGCCACCGCTAAGGGGTCCCGCGCAGTGTCTGGCTTGTCTCCCTCTGCTTCCTTGTTGAACGTGCCCACACGTGTGTGGGAGGAGTGACACGGGGACACTGCACGGAGCACCAGGTCTGGTGGGCCTGATGTTCTGCAGCAGTTACTGCAGCAGACACTCGGAGGATGGAAAAGGCGGCCACCAGGCCACAGGCACGGGCCTCACATTGGAGGCCGGGAGGGGCCAGGCCGGGCTCTGACGTGCCCAGACACTGCTGGACAGCCAGGGTGCAGAGAGGCCGCTGCACTGCAGAGGTTGACACCGGGCCAGACGCTCAGTGTGATTCACGGGGAGGACCTGGGGGCTTGTGAGTTCTGCTGAGCTGCACGGCTCTGTCCGTCCGAGACCCAAATTCCCTCGGTCTGAGTCATGCAGTTTGTACCCAAGTGCTCACGGCGCTGCAGGTTGATTGGTTTCCTGTGGGCACTCGCCTTGTCGCCTTTGCAAGCTCCTGCCGGCCGGGAACTGGACGTCGGGCACCTCCCCATCCCGAGCCCCGTGCCTTGCACACAGTAAGTACTCAATAAAGCCCTGGGGCTGATTGATAGATAATTGATCTCTTGCAGCAGGAGGGCAGGTGCCAGCTGTGACTGTTTTGTCCTCAGTTTGGGCTCATCTCCACCTGTAAAGCACGTGTACATTATTATCGTCACATGCAAACCAAATACCCTGAAAAGACGGATAGTAACAAGCAGGCCGGTGGGTTCGCGGCCGCCCGTGGAGCTCGGCCTGATCAAGCAGCCTCCTTGTCTGCCTGGGATCGGGCCCCGATCCTCATCGTTCCTCCGAGAGAAGCAACGCAGCCAGTTCCCAGAGAACAGGGTTCCGATTTCATATCCATCTTTTTTTATCCCTTCACTGAAGTAACACGGGCTCCCAGGCTCTAAATTGCTAGAAACCCGTTTAAGTTAAGGAGACAAATAGACACTAATTACAGAGCAAACTGGAGTCCAAACATCAAGGAACTTGGCTGAGTAATGCCTCCCGTCACGCCCTCCAATGCAAAGCTGGAAGAAACAGAAGTTTCCACTCTTGCTCCTCGACTCTCAGGAACCCCTCCCCCCAGGAGGGTAGGGACGTGGGGCGGGGGAGGGGTGCAAAAGAACCATCTGGGGAGAGAAGCAGGGATGCTCCGCTTTTAGCCCTGGCAAGCTAGTCACTTGAAGACCAAGGCATCTGTTTCTTTTGTATAATAATCTGTGCTGTTGTCTACATTCTGGTCTATTTAGAGGCACCCTAAATCCTCCCAGGACTGAGTGAAGAGAGTAATCACCCACGGGCGTTGGGCGGCCCGCTAGTGCCAGTTCTATAACCAGCCCGCTGGGTGGCCTTGGACAAGGGACGCCACCTCTCTGCTTCAGCTTCCCCCTTTGTACGTGAGGCCAGTGCAGCGCTGTGCTGGTTGATGCTGACCCAGCTCCCCGGGGAGGAAAAGCCCTTTGTGTGACAGCTTTGGCCGATTCCTGTGGTGTAAATGCTCCCACCCCGGCTGCATCCAAGCTGCCGACCTGAGATCACCGCACGTGGGATTGCGAACGGATGCCCATGACCAGCTCTCATGTGCTGGTCCCAGCACCCTGCTGGCGGAGGTCTCCTCCATCATTGGATCAAACGATCCGATGGTCACACCGAACGATCGGTGGTCACACCAAACGCATTCCACCTCTCTGTCCAGGGAGAGCCACACCCCTCGTTCGGGAAGATAGAGTGAGATGACGGACAAGAAAACCACCCAGTCTCAGAGGTGGGGCAGGAGGGAGGGCAACAGTGTTGTCAGCATGAGATAAAAGTAAAGTACAGACTTCTGTCCACTATTTCTGTCAGTATTTAATGACTGTAATACTATTTACTAATAAAGTGACCATCATATTTAAACATTCCTCGTGTGGAAAACACCTTTCTCTGCCCTGGAGCCTTGGGAGACAAGGCAGACCACTTAAATAATGACGCGCCCCGGCTGCTAAACGCGTCTGCAGACGACGCGCGTGTGAAGTGCTGTCTCCTTGAGCCCGTGCCACCGCCTGCAGAGGAAGGCGTTTCTTCCATTCCACGGCTGAGGGCATTAAAGTGGGCGAGAGCAAGTAACCATCCCAGGGCCTCACGGGTCACAAGATGAATGGACAAACAAAAGGTGGCACGTACGTACAAGGGAATATTATTTAGCCTTAAAAAAGAATACAATTTTGACATATGAGGGCTGTTCAGAAAAAGACCCAGCCAAACATGCCTCTGTGTCGCAACTGCGTGGCTGGTTACATTCCGATGGCTCTCGTGTGCTGCAACACACACAAGCCTTGGAAACAATGCTAAGTGAGCCAAGCCAGACGCAAAAGGACACACAACACATGCTCCCACTTAGGTGTGACCCGGAGAGGGCAAAGTCATAGGGCCACAATCGATCCAGGATTACGCGGGGCTGGTGGGGAGAGGAATGGCAACCCAAGACGAGGCGGAAGCCGTCAGTGACAGGCTTCGCCTTGTCCGTTCGTCAGAATTCTGCCCGTTTCCCCGGAGAAACCGAAGCTACAAGGAGTGTCCCACGGGGGACTTGCAGAAGGCATGCGGTACTCTGACACCGTTAGGGACATGCCCTTCGGGAGATGCGCTCCCGGGCCTGTGAGCACGCCTCCTGCCTGCAGCGACGCCTGAGGGCAGGTCGGTAGGTCACTTGGCTTCCGGAACCAGTGGGTCCAGGTCCGTGGCTTTCTGGCCCCCTGGCTCAACCCAGGGGCCCCACCTAGACAGTCTGGAGGGGTCGATGGGCGGTGGGGCCTTCAGGTGACACTTCATGGGCATCAGTCCATGCACTGGGCTTTCCCACGACAGCCAGCAGCAGGCAGTGCGAGTTCACCGTTTCCCGGGAGGGCGTGGAGGGAGGGGGGCATTCTGTGACGTCAGCATGAAGAAGCCCCCGTGTTCTCATACATCACCCAAGCGAGCGGCAGGGTGGGCATCCCGGCGTGGAATCAGGCCGCCGCTTCTCCCCCACGCTGTGGGGGCCACGGGTGTCATACGGTCACGGGGGAGAAACCGAGGTTCCCCTGCGCCATCCGCGATGCCCAGAAGGGCCCTTGGGAAATGCGATTTGGTTTCAGGATTTGAATACGAGGCCCCAGGGACGATCTCGGACCCTGGCACTGAATGCCCCGAAGGGACGGCGAGCGTCAGCAAACACGTGGATTCGAACTCTCTCCCCCTGTGCACGGTTCTTTCACTGGGTGATCCCGGATGCAGAGCAGGAGGTGGGCCGGGCGAGGCTCCCATCCGTCATGTCTGGGTCACAGATGACACGCGGGGGTGCTCTGGGGCCTAGTGGAGGCTGGGAGTCGCTCAGCACGATGTGTCAGGACCAACGCTCTAGGTTCGCTGGACCCAAATGCTGGACGCTCTGTGCTTCCCATTTAGCACGCCGCAGACCGGAATGTATGTGCCGACAGAATAATTTCCTAGAATGACAGCAGGGAAAGGCAACCTTTGTCTTTGGAGCACAGAAGCAGGAGTCGCCAACTGTGAGAAGAGGGATTTGGGTCGACCTCAGGGAGCTACCTCTGCCAGGCCCCAAGGGGGACTCTGAGTGCTGCTCTGGGGCTGGGGCAACCCGGGGGCCGCCCGACGAGGGAGCCGCCGTCCGCCTTGACCTCCCCGGGCAGAGCGCAGGCCCTGATGACCGCGTGCCGTCTGCCCTCCGAAGGCCACGGGGGGCTGCAGTTCTCGAGTGTGAAGAGCTTGCCCTGCAGCAGCGTGGCTCGCTTGGGTCTCTGGGGCACTCAGCTGCCTCCGCAGTGTCCTGGCTTCACTCTCGTCTTAGCCCCCGTGTCCCTTCCGCCCTCGTGCTGGGGCCCTGGCGTCCATCCTGGGCCTCCTTTCCCCAGGTGCTTGGTGGCCCCAGCCTCTCCATCCCATCGCCTCCCAGTCTTCCTCTCATTTCCATGCCAACCCTCCCTGGGCAGGCCCAGGAGGAGCCGCCTGCAGGGCGCAGCCTTGGTGCCCAGGTCGGAGCTTCAGGGGTCAGGCGCCTCTGAACAGGCGGGAGGAGACGGGAGGCTCGGGGCTCCGCAGGGCAGAGCGGCTATTAGGCACCTGCGGGAGAAAACGGGAAGGAATCGGGCCGACAGCGGGCGGTCTACGCGAGCCGGCTCAGCCCACGTCGGGCCGGAATTTAATTAGGGACGGGGATCAGATTCGGGCCGGCAGATGCGTCCCTGGGGCCCGGCCTCCCGCTGCCCCATGCCCGGGTAGGAAGGAAGGGGAGTGGGCAGGCGCCTGGGCTGGAAGCCTGACCGTGTCCTGGGAGCTGACGCAGCAGCAATGTGGGCAAAATGAGCAGGGCCAGCGAGCCGCCGCTGCTCCTGGGGGCTCTGCACGCCCCTTACGCGTCGCAGTGAAGTGACACACGGCAGGGTCCCTTGCAGCGGAGTGCTGCCCCTCCTCCCTTCTTTCCCTGTCACATACTCTGTTTGTCACGAGAACAAATGCCAGTGAAGTAAATTCAGCAATAGCTGACGGCACCCATGGGAATCGGACTCGGGGAGTGACCCACGGTCCGAGCCCTGGGGGTGTTCCCGGCCCAGTGAGAGATGAAGACGCTCACAGTGACTCACCGCACTTGACCATGAACGTGGTATGTGCTGCGTCCAGCGGTGGCCCAGCTCTGAGGGCGTCGCAGAGTGTGGCTGTGTGCGGACAGACAGGGAGACAGAGGCAGGGCGGTCCCAGAGGCGAGAGCATGCTGCTAGAGTTGGCATCAACTGCTACTAATGCATAGAATGAAAAGCAGTGGTTGTTGCATGTGTATGTGCGTGCATGTGTGCGTGCATGTGTTTGCGTGCATGCATGTGTGTGTGCGTGCATGTGTGCATGCGTGTGTGCGCACGTGTGTGTGCACGTGTGTGCGTGCATGTGTGCATGCGTGTGTGCACACGTGTGCGTGTGTGTGTACATGTGTGTGTCCGTGTGTGTATGCATGTGTGTGTGCGTGTGAGTGTGCGTGCATGTGTGTGCATGTGTTTGCGTGCATGCATGCATGTGTGCATGCATGTGTGCGTGCATGTGTGTGCACGTGTGTGCGTATGTGTACATGTGTGTGCATGCATGTGTGTGTGCATGTGTGTGTGCATGTGTGTGCATGTGCATGCGTGTGTGTGCGTGTGTGAGTGTGCGTGCATGTGTGAGTGTGTGTGGATGTGTGCGTGCATGTGTGTGTGCATGCATGTGTGCATGTGTGCATGCGTGTGTGTGTGCGTGCGTGCGGGGGCACGGGGTGGTCTGTAGAAGACATGGTCTCTGCGCTGGGCAGTAGAGGAACTGCAGGAATTCTCCCAACAGACAGGGAGGTTGCTCACAGCTGCCGTGCGAGCCTCACGTTGGACCCTGCACACATCCTACATGGGGCTGCACAGCGACTCTCTCCAGGGGCAGGACCGTGTTGACGTTTGGCTTCCAGCACTCTGGTTCATGTGAGCCAGCCCTCGGCCTTGTCGGTCGACTAGTCCCTGGGTTCTAGTCTTCTCAGAATAGGAAGGAGGGCGACAGGCATAGGCCCTGTCTTTGTGCTCGTGAGGCACGTGTGACACGAGGAGCACCCTGAATGCGTCTCTCCCTGTCCCCATGCGGTGCTCTAAGATCTGTGACTTTCATACCGGAGCGCCGGCCCCATACAGCCTCCTGGCCTTTTCGTGGATGACACGAGGGACCGGGAGTGTGACGGGGCTGCATCGTGTTCCCCCAATGACGCGTGGAAGCCCTAACCCCAGTGTGACTGTGTTTAAAGACAGGGCCTACGCAGAGATCATGTAAGTTAAGTGAGGTCCTTACCCTACAGGGCCACTGTCCTTAGGAAGGGGGAGAGGCGCCAGGGACCCCTCTTTCTGTGAGCACGCAGAGGAGAGCCCACGTGAGGGCACAGCAGGAGCGGCTGGCCACAGGCCGGGAAGAGCCCTGCCCCAGAGCTGGATTCGCCAGCACCTGGATCTCGGACTTCCAGCCTCCAGAACTGTGTCGTGCGAGTTGCCCAGCCAGTGCCCTTCGCTAGGGCAGCCTGAGTGACCCCCGGCAAGGATGTGGGGATGTGTTTCAGGTAGCAGGCATCTCCCCTTAAGGGGGTAGCAGCCGTTGGGAACAGAGACCCAGCTGCTGTCCCGGGGGTCGCGCCTGGGCTATAGCCCGGGGCCAGGTCTGGGGAGGGTCCCCTCTTCATCCTGAGGCGCAGCTCCCGCTCGGGGACGCCCTGGCACGTGCGGTGGTTGAGGGCAGGCATCTGGACACCCTCCGCGGTCTGGAAGTCCGAGGTCCTTCCTCGCCGCCCGTTAGAGTTCGGAGACGATTTCCCGGGCTCTCGCCTGCTTCTCAGCACCGGGCTCGAACACAAGGACTTTGCATCATCCCCGCTCACCAGGTGAGAAAGCTTCAGTTCAGGGGCTCAGGGCCCTGTATGGGGTCACACACCCCTGGACGAAGGACCCTGACCCAGCGGTGGGGCTGCCGCCCTCCCTGGCCTCTTCTCTTCCCTCCCCTTCCCCTCGGAGCGAGGACTCTATCCCTCGGGTCACCAGCCCAGGCCCCTCTGAGCAGCTGCTACGCTGTCCCTTCTCACTGCCGTCCCTTCTCACGCTGTCCCCGGTGAGGAGCACGCCCAGAGCCATTCCCCACTCGTGCTCCTCTCCCTCCGGATCCGCTATTAGATTTGTTCTCTGTCTTTTCCTCTGGGGCGAGGGTGGGGGGAGGCGGGAGAGGGCCCCCCAGCCTTTTCGGAGAGCCCTACCTTCCTCCCGTCGTGCGGGGGTTTAATGGCGAGGCCTTGATTCCTCCGCCGCCTTGGGAGCCTGGCAGGTTTTGGCAAACCCACGGCTCTGGCACCCCGCGGCGGCCCGGTTTCGCCGGCTGAGGGGCCCGGGGCCTCCCGCTGGGACGACCTGCGTTGCGCCCTCCGCCTCCCCGGCGCGGAGGGGAGGTTTGCCACGTGTCGTTGCCCGCCGCGCTGGCGCTTTGCCCTTGGACGCGGAAGGACGCCCTCGTGCTCCGAGAAACCCCAGAGAGGGTGGGCCAGCGTGCACTCGTTTTCTGTCACGTGAGGGAGCGGGCGCTGGGGGCTCAAGCCCATGAAGGTGGGACACTGTGCCAATGGCACGAGCCTGTGTCGCCGCAGCTGGGGGACCCTGGCTGCGAAGACGCTCACAAAGCCCAGGTGAGCAGGGCTGTCAGCGGGCGGGAGAGACGTCGGGTGCACCTGCGTGCGCGCCCAGTAGCGCCTCGGGAGGCCTGGCTCCCGTCCCCACGCTGTCCCTGCTGGTGGCGGCGTGCCTTGTCACGCAGATACCGGATGGGCCAGGATACGGCACGCGCGTGTGTGCTCCCGTTTGGTGTGAGCACCCGGAGCGCCTTCCTCAGTGCGGGTGCCCGTGCCTGGGGCTCCCTGAGCACGACTACAGGGGACGTGGTGTGAGAGCGGCCCGGCTGTCCACGCGAAACGTTAGGGTGCACTTGGGGGTGCTTCCCTGCATTGGGGTTTGCGGTGTTCACAGTCTTGGAGAATTGAAAACAGCAACGAAATCAATGACAACACGGGGGAAGGGGAGAAGGCAGATCACTGGTCTTCCCCCCTCGTTCCCGCCATGCTCCCTTCCCTCTCGGACCAGGAGGTGAGAGTCTAGTTTCCTCTCCGTCTCCCAGGGGGACGTAGGAGGAGGTCCCCCTGCCCCCCGCCCTCGCCACGCCAGGTGCGTCTGAGGACGACTTAGGACCAGAGGCTCCTGGGACAGCAGAGAGGTCTGTGACGACGGACAGTGTCCCGCCGGCCTTGGGGTCTGATGCCCGGGCCCAGCTGGCTGCCTGGTCTGGGAGGGGAAGGCTAGGGGTGACACAGAGAGCGGTGGTGTCCCCCCGGTGGTGTCCCCCCGGCCCCGGCCCTCACGGCGAGGGCCCCTCTTGTCCCCCTGCCCCGTTTGTGCTGCGTCAGGAGGCGGCGGCGCAGCTGGGGGTTACCCTGAGAGAGCCGGGGGGGCTGGCCCAGGATGAGGTGTGCCCGGTCCTGCTCCCAAGTGCCCGTTTGTGGACGGTGAGGTCCCAGTCAGAGTCCCCTTGCTTGTCAGCGAGTCAGTGTCAGGCACTCCAAGCCTCATGCTGGGCAGCAGCCTCAGCCTTTAGCGTGAGGGTAACGGGTAACACAGACGGGGGGTGCAGCGGGCGCCCCAAACGGAAGCGAGCCGCCGTGAGCCCCTGGCTTCTCCCCGCTGACAGGTGCCACCCGACGGCGGTGGCTGCGTCTCCCAGACTCGCCCCGTCCCTGCCTGAGCCAGGACAGTGCGTGCCGGGGCCCCGGTCATAGCAGGCGGCCCGGCGGCGGGCACCGCGGGGCCGGGGGAGGAGGCTGCGTCAGGCGCCGTTTGGTCTGAAACCCGAAGCGTCCAGCACCGACATTTCGTGATTCTCCTAACTAATGGGATTGGATGGGCGTTACCGAGGACGCTGGACAACGGGCTAGCTTTTCTTTGAACATCAACCGCGTCCCTGGGCCGTGTCACCGTCGGGTCAGCAAAAAGCAAAACGGAAGAATGTTCTCCCTTCTCCCCTCGCAAGTGGACAGACTCGCCGCATGGAACCCGCAGTGGGGACTTCGGAGGCGTGTCCCCGGGCTTCCTGTGGTCCTGGGGGTCAGCACACTCTGGACACCGACCCCTTTACAGCAAGGGGACCGTGAGCTCCCATCAGCCGGACCGTCCAGGCCCGTCTGTCGCTTCCAGGAGTGAAATTGGGGTTGACGGGAAAGACCCGAGTTTGAGAAACGGACAACCAGGGGGTGTCTTCACGGCACCAAGGGGACGAGGTGCTGGAAGTCTTGGCCCATCGCCTGGCCTCCTGGGGCACCCCCCTGCGAGTCTTTTATTTCCTTATGACCGACACGAGCTGTGGGTTGAATTGTGTCCCCCCCCCCCCCCCATATTCATACGTTGAAGCTCTCATGCCCAGGACCTCAGAGTGTGACCTGTGACCCCATTTGGAAACAGGGCAGTCACAGGTGTCACTCGTCAGCGTGCAGGCATCTTGGAGGATGGCGGCCTTCAACCCAATCGGGCCGGCGTCCTCATAGAAGGGAAATGTGGACACAGGCGTGCACACAGGGACAGCGCCGGGGACAGCGCCGGGGACAGCACCGGGGACAGCACTGTGGGGAAAGGCACAGGCTGGGGCGATGCTCCCACAAGTCAGGGGATGGGACAGACAGGAGTGCCAGCACCCAGCAGAAGTGGGGACCATCCTCCCTCAACAGCCCTGGGCGGGGACCCCCCATCCCCCACCTCCAGAACCGGGAGGCAATACCTCCCCAGGGTTCCGGCCATCCACGTGCAGAACCCCATCACCGCAGCCTGGCAGGCTCGTGCAGGAGGAGACGCCACCTCCTGAAGGGAAGCCTTGCATGTCGGCTGTCCCCACCCCGCGCCCCAGCTCACCGTGCGCGCCAGGACACGGGGGGGCCTGTAATGGCAGCATGCTGTCCTCGGGCAAAGTGACATTTCCAGCCCAGCCCAGCTTCGTAACGACCTCTGTCCCGCCTGAACCCCATCTGCTGCGGCAACACCGACGAAGCAGCACCCCCAGAACCCTCCGGAAGGCAGCCCTTTGTTTAAAAACTTACACGTGGGACCCCCTTCCAGCCACCGGCTGCTCCCACCCTTAGGACAAAGCCAACCTTCCGCGTCAGGCCCGGCCCCTGCCCAGACTCTCCCCGTGTCCCACGTCCCCGCGCGATGACCTTCTCTCCCGGCCCGTGGAGCATGGACCCGGGGCCCGGCGTCCCCCCCGCCCCGCCGGGACTCCACGCCGCCCTGTCCCCCCCAGAGCGGCGCTTGTCTCCGTGCCACACGCGCCGGCTCCCAGCGCGGCGTGGAAATCAGTCCTGGAGACCACGCTGCCACGGCTGCGACACGCGCGGTGACCGATGAGCTGGCCTGATTGCTTGTGCATGGCTGCTGAAAGGGGTCTTGACATTTTAAGTGCTCGTCACCGTGAGGAATGACAGCAGCAGACAATGAGACACTTCCTCTTTGCCTCTTGCTGGCTGTTAATAAGTGTTTCCGACCCTGCAGAAGTGGGGGCGGCGCGGGCCGTGGGCTGGGCGTGCTGCGCGCCTTTCTGCTTCCTCCTCCGGGTCCCCACGTCCTCCTCCGGGTCCCCGTGTCCTCCCCCGGGTCCCCACGTCCTCCTCCGGGTCCCCGTGTCCTCCTCCAGTTCCCCGTGTCCTCCTCCGGGTCCCCACGTCCTCTGGGTCCCCACGTCCTCCTCCGGGTCCCCGTGTCTTCCTCCGGGTCCCCATGTCCTCCTCCGGGTCCCCACATCCTCTGGGTCCCCACGTCCTCCCCCGGGTCCCCACGTCCTCCTCCGGGTCCCCTGCTGTCCCCTCTGCCGGGTCGTGTGTCTTGTCGGTGGATTTGTTACCGCCAAGGACATGTCACTAGGCGGGTGGACTCCGACCCGCCCTGGGCTCTTTGCAGGCACTCAGCCTCGGAGCGCCCCTGGGTGCACTGGCCGCCAGGCCCCGCTCGCTCCCTCGGGGGTTGCTGAGGGTAACGGGGTAACCAGCTGGCCAGCAGGGAAGACAGAGACAGCGTGTGAGGCTCGACTTGGGAAAGGGGGTCCTGGGGTGTTGGCTGCGGGCAGGGACCGCTGAGAGTGGTCAGTGCAGGGGCAAAGGGACCGGGCCTTGAGGACACACTGCACTGAGAACCGGGAGAGAGTTCTCTCCCTCCCTCCCTCCCTGCGTCCTTCCCCACTTCTGTCCTCCCATCAGCAGGGACTTCAGAAAAGCCCCCGTGGCTATGTCCCCGTCCACGGCCTGCACAGAGAGGGGTTCTGTCTCCGGGTCTCAGGGACAATGGTGGCTGGCTGCATCCGAGAGGGGGCCCTTTGCTTTCCTGGTCCCTACCTGGTTCTCCACGTCTCACTGTCCATTTTTCTGAAATCCACCCTCTCCCCAAACGAGGGCGACCAGCCTCTTGATGTGCCCAGAAGTAAGGGGTTCCCCTTGGTCCTAAAACTGGGACAGGCCGTGGGCAAACCAGAACTGTTAGTCGCCTGACTCCCAATCGCCCCTTGACCCCGATTTGGTTTCCGATGCCTGGTCTCAAGAGGCACCTCGGTGGCATTAAATGCACTCTGTTGGGACAGGCAGTGGGGCAGCAGGGTGGGTGGGTTGAGGTGACACAGGACAGAACCTTCAGACGGGGGCCACACGGCCTGCCTGGTCCCAGCGAAGGAGAGCACGATGTCCATCTGGAGGTAAGTGACACCTAGATATGCCTTCCAGGCTGCAGAGCGGCTTGCGGGGGACCCAGGACCCCAGCAGCAGCACCCCTGCTGCAGGGCCGGGCTGGCCCCCGCTCCCCGTGCTCCTGCCCCTCCCTGGCCCCCCGCCAGCCAACCCTCCTCCAGCCGGGCTTCGCGGGCGGCCAGCTCCGAGGCCCCGTCCCAAGCCTGCGGATCTCTCTACTCTGATTCGATTGCACACGCGACGCGAGCTTTGCCAACAGGAAATGACACGCTGCAGTGACCGAGTTCTCCCCTGGATGCGACGCCTGCTGAGCTGGGGGGTGCAGCCTGGCCCCGGGCCCCGCCTTCCCGTCGTCCCGGGATGACTGACGCCAACATGCTGGCTTCTCGCGAACCGTGCTTCCACCTCGATCGTGTCCCCTGGGTGGTGATGAGGCGTCCCTGCTGTCTCTGCGTCCCTTCTTATAAATGAGGAAACTGAGGCCCAGAGCGATTACGAAGCACGCGCAAGGTGAGACAGCAGCTGATCGGGCCGAACCGAGACCCGAGTTCATTTCCCGGACCCAGTGTCACGTGGTTTCCCCGCTCCGGCCGGACGCTCAGTCCCTGCCGCCCGGACAAGCGCGCGCACCTGGCCACCTGGCCGCCTGGCCTCCTGGGCATGGGGACGGCCCCCGCTCCCACCAGCCTGGGCCCACGTGTTACCTCGGAGACCTATCAATCCCGTCCCCACCATGCACCAAAGCCACTGCGGGATTTCCCTTCCGTTGGCCGAACAAACCTCTTCCCTCCAGGGTCAACGCGGCAGCTCTGTTCGCTTCCTTTGGAAATAATCCCAAACACACCAATTCCGGAGACGTACGCAGTCGATATGGCAGTGCCTTTCCCCCACGTCAGCAGCCCCCCGATCAGTGTTTATTGAGCATCTGCTATGTGCCAGGCATTCGTTATCTCGTTGGGTCTGCACGATGAATAATGACGTAGCCCTCACGATTTCTGTCTTAGAAACGAGAAACGGGGGCTTCGAGCAGCAGAAGGAAAGCCTCGCCCAGCTTCCCATCCCAGTGGAACAAGACCTCGGGCCCACCAACGGCAGGGGCTGGGTGCTTGGCCTCTGAGCCACCGGGCGGCTGAGGGAGGGGGCCCCCTTCCCGCCTAGGGCAGGTCAGCCTCGCCCTTGAGCTAGACCATTGCACTCTCTCCTTAATAGTCTCCTTGACTTGGGTCTCATGTGGAGCACCGGACACCTGCCCTGGGAGCCTGCTCTGTCCCCAGCCCTGGCCCCGTACGAGATGCCGTAGCCGCGCTGCACCGCGTGTGATGGCCTCTCTGCGGACACCAGGAGGGTCCGCTCTCGGCATCGGTGTGCGCGGAAACTCCTGGGCCGGGCGTACCCCGATGGCTCCCTCAGCCTGGGCGCCACCGTCTCCGGAAGGCCCGTGCTGAGTCTCAGGCGGCCATGCCTCCTGCACTGTCATTATTCCACGGCCCCCTGTGTGCTGCCCGGAGAGGACACTTACCTGCTCATGGGTCTGTGACCTCTAGCCCCCTCGCCGCTCCCCCGGGTCCCGGACTAGAAGGCCATGACGCAGACCCTGGAGGGTTCTCTGAGCCCTGGCCGCTAACACGGTCCCTGGCCCACGGTAAGCGCTCGTCAGGCATCTGCTGGACGTCTTTAAATCATGATGTTCCGCTCATGGCACTACGTGCATGGTCATATCCCCCCACAGTTGACCGTGGGAGATCTTCCGTGGTCCCTGACACTTCAATGCACGGGGAGAAGGCAGCCTTTGCCCAGGTGGCCTGCAGTTGTCAGTACCAACGGGAACCCTGTTTTTTCGAGGTTGCAGAATAATCGTGGAGTGAGGAAGTGTCACCCGACACACCCGCTCACTGCCCCGATTTCCAGGAGGCTCCTGGGAGACGGGAAGGTCGTGCCGGGGGCCGTGCGAGGTGCACGCGTCAGACTGCGGCCACCAGCCACGCGGCTCACGGACGCGTCGCAGGCACCAGTCCCCGGAGAGCATTTCGGGCGTTCCTGTCGGAAGAGGCGACCTGGCAACACGGACACGCTTATCGTGCTGCTGATAGAGAAGACGCACTGCTGCCACTTGTCCCCAAATGAATCGGTACGTATCTCATGCACTTCCAAGATTCCTACGGGATCTTCCATAGAACTTGACAGTTTAACTTGGAAATCCATACTGAAAAATAAATATCAAGAAAATTGAGATAATTTTAAAAAATAAAAAGGAAAGAGTGTTTGCTCTCTCAGCAAAACATACACAAAATTTGTAGCATTTAAACAGTAAAATTCTGTGGTGTCGACTCATAAACAAACAGGCTGATCGACTAGCACGCCAACTTTAGAGATAATAAATAAATAAATTTCCCTAGCACACAGTACACACTCATTTAATATTTGTTGAGTAAATACATAAAGATGGCATTTTACCTCAATTGGGGTGGCACAATTGACTATTTATTGAAAATAAAAATAGAGCTAGAGCCTACTAGTCACAGAAATCGTTTCGAATAGCTTGAAAGCCCAAACATGTACATAGTCATAATATTTAGAAGAGGGAGGGCCTTCTTAAATAAGTGAAAATCTGCAGAAGACATAGAGTTAGGTTTGGCCCATGACCATTTCCATTAAAAAACAGTTTGACTGGGACAGAAGCTACATTTATTGTTGATGGAGAGGGGGGGTAAGGGGGATGGCTGCTTGGGAGTCCAGCCGTTGCGTTGCCCGTACTTTTCGGTGTGTGTACCCTGTGATCCAGCGAGTTCACACCTCTGACCTTGAGAAACACGTCCACAGACAGGTGCGCACGAAGGGGCCCGTTACAGCCTGGTTGTTAACGGAGAAGTGGAGAGCATCCCATCTGCCTATCAACTGAGGATAAATTATATTCAAGTCAGGTAAGTTCTACTGCAGTCACATGACAGAACGACATGCATCCGTCAAAAAGGCTACGATAGAGTCCAATGCGCCAGGGCTGCCCAGCAAGTATCCAGCCGTATACCATGAAAACCAGAGGCATTTATGGCTGGATTTTTTCTGGACAGCCCTCGTAGATACTATCATGAGTAGCTCTCCAACTATTATTGAGTGAAAAATGGAAATTGTGAAATGATACCTATAGTATTTTGTTTATGCAAAACAATCCCATGTTTTTGTAGAAGTTAAGACATCTCCATCCGTGTAAACTTACAGAAATAGTCTCCAAGGACATGCGCAGTGACGCACTACGAGGACGTGGTCTGTCTTCTTAATAAGGACGTAGTTGTCATTTGGGAAATGAACAAGTCATTGCCGCCACCACCGCTGAGAGCAGCACAGGGGTGCGCTCAGGCCTCCCAGGGATGCCGTCTCCCGTGGCGCCTCCCGGGCCCGTCTGCGGGGAGGCCTCCCGCCGGTGCACCCCCTGGAGCAGACGTCTCTGTTGCCGCACCGCCTCCGCGTCGGTCTCGCCCCGGAGCTGTGGCTTACGCGTCTGCTCCCCCTTCCCGACTGTCACCTCCCGTCCGAGAACCGCGCCCCCGGAGTGAACCTTCTTCGCTTTCATTGCTGATCTTTACACCTTTCTGGCAACTGTCCCAAGTTAAGCCCAATTCACAGGTGACAGCCGTGCCCTCCGGGGACCGTGCTTGTCAGTAGTTAACCCAGGTTGGACCAATTAGTGTCCCTTCCTGGGAGATGAGGACTGAGACAGAGAGGAAGCTAGACCTGCGATATGTCAGCTGCCGTGTTTCGGCTGTGAGGACAGAGGACGCCGGCGGAGCCGGTGCCTGTGCGAGGAGAGGTGAGGTGCTGCGCGGAGGGGAGCGAGGACACGTGTCCCCCCGGCGTGGGAAGACCCGGCTCTGGCTGGCTCCAGCAAAATCTTGGCGCCTTCACAGAAAGGTCATCCTCACACCTTTGTAACGAAGGCCCCTCGTTTGGACTTAACACCTCGAGCCGGTCTCTGCCGCTTGTAACCAAGAGAATTCCAGATAACGGTGAGCAGCTGTTCGCTTGTGCATCCCCCCTGCACCTACCTCACCGCAGAGCCCGTTTCTGAGTAGATACTCAGCAACTGTCGGCTAAGCTGGACCAGACGAGGCGGACGTCCCCGCCGAAGCTTCCCGACAGCTGCCCCCCGCGCCTCTGTTGGACGCTCGTGCTTCTAGCTCAGCCCCTTCCGAGATGCCCCACCCCGTGGCGGGCAGCTCCACCAGCCCCGCCGCGGCCCCCATGGGCCCCTCTCCATCACAGCAACGGGCAGAACCGGGAGGCCGTCCCTTTTCCGAGCGAAACCTCCCCAGCTTCCCCTCTTGTCCCACACGAGGCACTCTTTCCAGACCTGCCTTGCTCTGATCCCACCTCTGAGGACAAATTCCCGTGGGTCAGTGTCTCTCTTAGAATCAAGTGCCCCAAATGGATTCTGCAGACCTGGAGCTCCTGGCCTGGGAGTGACAGGCGGAGCTGTGGGTGTTGGGGGGCATCAACAGACCCGACAGGGCTGGGCATCGATAAGGGGCTGCATGGTTTTTCTGAGTATTTAAAAAGAACTATCATTTGTAGGGGACTTCCCGGAAATAACCCCAATATGTAAATCCTTTGCTATGAAACTGTGTGAATATGGAATTTGTTAATAGTGGAATTTGGTTTGCTGATGTGGGCCCCTGAGTCCAATGCGTTACCGACCGTAGCACAAACACTCCACTCCCCCCATCAGTCCCACAGTCCCTCCGTGACCGTGAATCACTCACACCCGAGGGGCAGCTGGCATCCTCCTAACTTGAAATTGAACCGCAGACTCCGCAACGTCAAGTGGCCCAAAGGCCCGTCAGAGCACGCCGGAGCTGGGAGGACGCCTTAGGAGGAATCATCGCGTCTAATCCCTTCATTTTACAGAGAAGCCACCTTCAATCCGCTCGGAGACAAGTGGGGCATTAATAAATAAATAAAGCAAAGTAAATTTTAGCTGGGAGGAAGCTAAGACTCCAAGCGGTTAAGTGGCCAGCCCAGGAGCACGGGGCGAGTGCGGCGTAGAGCCGAGGCCGCCCCCCGCCCCCCGATCCAGGGGTCTTGTCTCTGCACGCTCCCCGTTGTGAGAGGAAGTCAGCAGCCCGTGGGCTGTAGGTAGGCTTCTCTCTCAGGACAGTGGGGACAGGCTGAGGGTCCTTTGGTAATAGCCAGACGTCTAGAAGCCACTGCACAAACAAAGGCTTGCAGTTAAGGAGCACGCAGCAGCCCGGCTGGCCACCCAGAACTGGCCCCCTGGCCCACACCTTGCCCGGTGGCGCACAGGAAGTCGGATCAATATCAGAGTTGAAGTCTTCTCTCTTCTCAAGGTTGCACTGGTGGAACCGTAAGCCACGGCGATCGATCAGAACGCGGTACGGGCTTTCCGTGCACGTGCAAATCCCCTAACTTCTGCGTAGCCTCCTGGGCCTCGCCTTCCCCTCCCGTAAGACTGCAGGGAGCGAGGCACGCTGTCTCCCAATGCAGTGACCAGGCAGGACACTCCCTGCCCTTCTGGGCGACTTGAGGTTTCCAAGCTCTAGCATCTCTGGCCTGTCGAAGAGAACTGGTCTGTTTCTCTCCTACAACACCCCAGCCCTTCGGCTGCAGTCACTGTTGATGGCCCTGGGCACCCCGAGAAAGGGCACGCACGCTGCTTGCCATGTGGACTTGAGCCCAAGCAGGTCTTTCTGTGTCCCCAGGGTGGTTCACAGGCACCATTCCTGGGCATGAATTTAGATCCCTTTGGAATTCCCAGGACCTAAAACTTAATTTCCTCCCTGAGAAGTGAGAGGGATGACAGGGACCCTGGCGGGGGGTGGGGGGGTCCCTGAAAAACATGTGTAAATTACACAACAGCTAGTGATGCAGATATTGAGAAGAGCAGACAAGACAGCCAGAGGGTTAACCAGATCTTCCTAGATTGGACAAGTCAAGCCCGAAGAATTCGATGTATAAAAAAACCCCCAAACACCCGCGACTGTCACCCTGTACTAGCAGTCTTACCTCTCCCTTGACCCACTGGCGTCTTTTCCAAATAAAATACCTCTTGAGTTGGTGGCTTTGCTTGGGTGCCCAGTTTCCGACGTCTTTCAGAAATAACGTTTATCTGGCTTTGAAGGTCTTATTCTGGGGACATTTCTTATTTTCCTTCTTTCTTTCAAAAAGAAAGAAAGAAATAACAGCAGCTTTGACTCGTCTGCGGGCGACAGGAAAGCCTGATTTTTATGCAATGTTGCAAGTGTCTTTCAGCCTCACAATGGCAGGTTCTTGGACAATGTCACGCGTCTATTCAAAACACCCGCGTGCCCGTCAGAGGCCTGGGCGGTTCGCGCAGGTTTGTTCTCCGTGGCGATAAGGCATGTTAGAGTTTCCCATTCTATTTGAGAAATCATTCTGGCCTTTTTTTTAAGTCCCCTGCTTTTTTGATTATTTTTTTCTTGCCTCTTTGCTGAACAATGGGACCTGTCCGTGTTTGATTCCTTCCGCGATGCCTGTGCGGTAACAACTTGAGAAAGAGAGAAAAAAAAGGAGCGTGGGGACAGGGCTGGGGACTGGCGGGGTGCGAGGGACGGCAGGGAGGGACGTGTCGGCTGCCAGGTGCCGGCCAGGAGGGGGACCGCGTGAGGGAGGGGCTGGGAGACAAGCCCCTGCCGTTTGGTTGGGGCCATTTGCAGGGCTCTTTCTGCTGGAGGCCGGGGCGTGTCGGAGAATGGGGTCCTGGTCAGGCGTCCTGCTCCCCTAGGCTGTCTCAGGGGGCCCTGTCTCCCTCCAGCAGGCGCCCAGGCAGAGCAGGGCAATGGCTGCTCTCTGCCCCTGCTGGACACGGAGGGCAGAACAGAGGGAGGAGGGGACGGGGGCTGGGCTAGGAGTTGGGAGGGTGCGAAGTCACCGGCTTTGCGAATGAAGGGGAAGAGGTCCCAGCTACCTTCTAGAATAGTTTCCAGCCGGCTCCCCACCTGGAATCGGCTGGTTCCTAGTCTGGTGTCCTCACGTAGTCATGCCCTCCTGGCGGGTGTCCTTGGTGAGCTTTGGCTGCATTATTCATTAATTTAGCCGTTCGCCCCGGGTTAGAGAGGCTACTCCTGGTGTGGAGTAGAAGCACCCCAAAAGTTTGGGGCCTAAAACAATCACTATTTCTTGAGATCACGGTTCTCGTGGGCAGCCCTGCTCCGGCCTGGGCTTGCTGATACGCAGGTAGGTTGGCTGGGGGCTGGCCCAGTGGCCGCAGTCTAGTGATCGGCTGGTGCCATGGGGGCCGCTGGGCCGCACGCCTCTTGTCATTCGGCTGGCCAGCACAGGCGGCCGGGTCCAGAGCCAGCAAGAGGGCAACACCAAAATCCACGAGCGTTTCGAGCCCCCGTTGGGTCCTGTTGGCTTACATCTCATTGGCCACAGAAAGTCTCGTGGCCTCCTCAGGTCAGCAATGGAGACACAGGCTGCTGACCTCCCCTGCGCACGGGAGGTCGGCGGGGAGGGCGTGCGGCCGCGGGCTCCCATCTGCTACAACTCCACAGCCCTGCCCTCTGCGGGGAGCTTGCAGATAGCCAGTGGGGTACGCGCCGTCAGTCTCCCCGCACTTGCGCGGAGGTGCCCCTTTCCTCCTTTCTGGTTCCCTCCTTCACCGGGCAGGTGTCCGGAGCGGGCGGACCTTCCCGTTCTGCGCACGAGGCAATGGTGGCCCGCAAAGGAGCAATGAGTCGTGCGGCGCCGCCCATCACGTCAGTGGGCCACCTGCGACCCCAGCCCCCACGTCCGACGCCTCGTGAAGTCCTGGCTTGTCCGTCTTCCACCACGTGCACAACTAGGGGAGAGCACGTCCCTGAGAGGCATGCGTGAGCGTTTGGTGTCCTGCCTGTGACCTCTAACAGATCCGGAGCGGTTTCCACAACAACCCCCGGGAGGAAGAGGAGCAGCGCCTGGGAGCAGGCCGGCGCGGTGGCTGGGCTCGGGCTCCTGACACGGGCAGGTGACACCGTCGGGGCAGATTTCCGCGGCGCGTCCTGGCAGCTGAGGCCAGAGGCGCGTCGTCCCTGAGCTGAATGGTTGTTTGCGTTTCCTAACACCAGAAGGCACCACGCGCGTCTGCTGAGACCGGCTGGCTTTGCTGGCACGCGGCGCGGGCGCCATCGACTGGGCCTCTGTCTCTCCAGAGCATCGACTGGTGTTTGGACACCGGCCCCCTTTGGAGCTCCAAAAGCCTGTCCAGGTGCAGGGCCCCGCGCCCCTGCCCCGCAGGGCCCGGAGTGGGGTGCGGCCCGCAGCGGGCGCCCAGTCAATGCTGCCGGCCGATTGGGCAGCGGCATCCGCTGGGCTCACTCCACACCAGGAGCCTCGGGTGGCCGGACAGGGCCCTGTGGAAGGCTAAATGGATTGATTTGGTATCGATTGGGCTGCAGGCCTCTGCCCGGCAGTCCTAGCATCCACGGCTCGCTCAGCAGAAGCCTGCACGTCCCATTCGCGTTTCATTTCAAGCGGCCCAAACGTGGGAATCTCTGCATAGACCCACCCGAGTGCCAGCCCCCACCGACTCCTGAGTGGCCTTGAGCAGATCCTTCTGCCCGTCCCCGCCCCCGCTCCAGCTACTCGGAGGATCAATGGACGTGATATATGCAAACCCGAAGTGCAGTGGAGATGAAAGGCATGCTAGTCAGGCTCTCAGACTCTCAGTTCAGAACTCAGCTAAACTTTCGATCCGTAGTCTCAGGCTTTGAATAGCTGATTCTATCCAAACCCCGGGCCTGTGGTAGCACGTGTGAGAGAACAACAGGGAAAGAGGCCGGAGCGTCTCGGCGTGACCGAGTGACTCCCGCAGGGGCTGATGGGTGCCTGGTGGCACTTCATGGGTTAGTGTCCCAGGTCCCCAGCTGTCAGCCGTGATGGCCTGGCCGTGTGGCTGCTGTGTGTACGAATGCCCTGGGGTCGTGCTGATGTGCAGATTAGGATGCAGCAGGTCTGTGGTGGGAGTCCAGTCGGTCATCTGCATCCCTGACCATCTCTCAGGTGATGCCCATGATGCCGGTCTGGGAACCCCATTGCGAGGACCATTGCAGGTACAAGGTCCCACGCACGCCACACTGATGGCTGCGATTCCTTACGTGGTATCAGCGTAGCATCCATCTCAAAAGGTGGAGTCAGAGCAAGGATTGCATGTCTTGTGAGTCCCAGATGCCCTTGAACTTCAGAGCAGGTGAGTGGAGGTGAGGGCCAAGCTTATGGAGGGGTCGTTTATTATCTCTGCATGTTAAACCAGGAGTACCTTCTGGAATTCTGGGTGCGATGAGGAGGTAGAAGGAGGGGTAAACTTTCCCTTCGGCCCCTGGCCGGCCCCCCCTTAAGCTCTGGAGGGGGCAGGCTGTTAAACAATCTGTTCGTGCCACGTACCCCATCCCGCTAGTCCAACCCGGAGAAGCATTTGTGCTAGCTCCTTTCCACAGAAGAAAATAACCAGAGCCTCAGAGGAGCCAGTCAGACACCCTAAGGCGATGCAGTCAGTAAAGGGCGAGCTGAGCTCACGCTCGGGTCCTGGGCCGACCGTCGCCATCTGCCTGGGACTGTGTGCAAGCTCAGGGGTCAGTGGAAGCAGACCTGGGCCCAGGGAGGGGCTCCCGGCCGTGGATGCCACAGAGGGGGCCAGTCAGTGGGAAATGCCATGTCCCTGCTGAGAAGAGAAAGGACGCCAGGCCCGCCCTGTCCCTGGTTCCCACCCCAAGACAGGCTCCTTGGTCCAACCCACTCACAGCGCCACACCTGCGAGTCACCTGGTGTGAGAAAGTGGGGCGTGCGCAGAGATGCCGCTCGGTGACTTAGGAAGCTGGCAGTCTGCGGGGCTTTTGCTTCAGAACAAGATAAACTATGTCACTTGCTTTCTTTGTTTTAAGACTGCAGCTCGATGTGGGGACTTTGCCGGGAGCCACCTCAGATTTACGTGCCGCTCAGGCGGATCCTTGCCTTTCCTGCGTGCTCCCCGTGTGCACAGTTTCACGTGAGCAATGACCGGCGTTGCCGCCAGAAAAAAGCTTCAAACGTAAAACACGAAGCTCATCTGCAGAAACGCCCCAGGGCGTGGACTGGGCTGTCCTGGGAACGTGAAGGCACACGGAGGGGACTGTCAGACGTGTGGGACAGCCGGGGGCACGCCGCCGTGGTTCTGTCCCCTCCGAGGACCCGGCGTGGACGGCGCGGCGGGGCATCGGCAGGGTCAGGGGTCAGGAGCCCCCTGGGGTGCTGAGCGCATCCTGGAGATCCGGGGATTTTGCTTTGTTTTCCCTCTTTCCCTGCACTTCTAAATAAAGCGCATTTATGTAATAACTGGCAACGAGTGACTCAAATAAGAGGCGCTGGCGGCTGTTTATTTTAAAAGCTTTTCTTCCTGAAGGAGAAGGAGGGGAAACTCTCCCCTTTCGTCCGTGTCCCTTCAAAGCTCCCTGAGCGAGCACCCTCCGGGCCGCGTTCTCCTTAGCCAGGGGGCCGGCTGGGGCCCAAGGAGGGTCCGGGCCCCTCTCCGTCTCCTCCGCCCGGGGCAGAGCTACCTGCCCCCCTTCCGGGAGGAGGGGAAGCTGAGTCCTGGGCTCACAAAGTGGGCTGGGGATGAAGGGGTTGGGGTGTGTGTTTGTGGGGTGCAGAAGGGGCTCTTCGTTACATTTCGGAACCAGCACCCTGCCAGCAAGGCGGAAGGGCGCGAGGCACAGAGGGAGGGAAGGAAAGGTGCACGGAGGGCAGCGCAGGGGACAGCAGGCGAGGAAGGGGCGGGGGCGGGGCGGGAAGGGTGGAGGCGGTCCCCCGAGGGAGCCCCGGGGGTGCGGGACGGCCCCGGTATCCGGCCCGTGTGGCCTCAGGGAAACGGGTCCTCTTGCGTCCCACCTGTGATCGGGCCTGAGCTGCAGGCTCAGAGCCAGGCGTGTGGGTGCCCCTCGGCGCCGGTTCAGCACGTGTCTTTTCAGAAAGGTCTGCAGGGCGTGGGGTCAGGCCGGGTCTGCACCGGGGGGCCCACGTGAGGAGTCAGCGGGGCCCGTGCAGAAAGACTTTACTGCCCGTGACTGTGGGATCTCAGGCAAATTCTAACGGCCGATGTCCTCGCCCGCAAGGTGGGGCAGTGACTGCCCCTCTCCCACAGGACCGCAGCCAGGGTGCATGCAGACAGCTCACCTGGCCACGCACAGAGCCTGCGCGAGCAGGAGCTCGGCGGGGCCACCGCTCTCTCTACGTCTGGAACGAGGGGAGGGCACAGCAGAGGTGCCCGTCAGGCCTACGGACCAACGACTTTCCCCCTGTGAAGGCTGGATCGTGCCTCCCGCTCCGCAGAGCTCCGTTGGACCAGGCCTCTCCTGAGCAGGGGGTGGGATGGCCGCCATGAGCGCAGGCTGAGGGCGGCAGCGAGGAGGGAAGAACTGGAACTGCAGCGGGGGAGGGGACTCGGCCAAGGGCACACAATGCCCCAGGCTCCGTCCATCTGGGAGGAAGTGCTGCCCGAGGGCAAGGCTGCCCCTCATCCTGTGTCCTGTCCCCGCTCGGCCCGCCGTGTGCCCACCGTGCCCGCGGCCGCCCTTGTCCACGCCTGTCACGTGTCCGCGAGCTGAGGCGCTCTGGGACCTGCGTTCCAAGCCTGCCCCTGGGACGCACGGCCCCGTGCTCAGTGACGACAGAAGTGTGACGATGGTCCATGAGGCTGTGCGGAAGGTGTCCAGCCGCATAATGTGACACCCAGGGCATTTGTGGCTGGGTGTTTTCCCCAGCACCCCTCACATTTTCACCTGTGATGCCTCTGATACGCTCAGTGCTCATCTGACAGCACGTACGGTATCAGGTGGGCCGCGGACACGTTGGGGTGATCGCTTGTGGGGTGTCTACATGTCTAATCACTGGGTTGTTTTCTACACCTGAAACCAATAATGGAAATATAGAGACGAAAGGGGAAAGGTGTGTGCCATTTGCAAGGACGGGAACGACCCTGGCGTAGGGGTCAGAGGACTGGGGGTCAGAGGACAGGGAGGGCCCGGCGCTGTCCCTCTGGGTGCTCATGGCCTCTCGGCCTCAGGTCAGAATAGCTGGCAGGTACTCTCTCTGCCTTCAGAGTTTGCTAGAAGCCTGGAGTGGGACAACATGAGGGAGAGCTTTGAAAGGCATGACAAGCTGCTTGAAGACAAAGGTAAAGTATGTGCGTATGCCTTCTAAC
>PVJL010010397.1:0-49757 GCA_004026885.1 Lyroderma lyra | reverse complement strand
TGTGGAATTGTATGCCTGAAACCTATGTAATCCTTGCTAACAGATGTCACCCCAATAAGTCTAACAATAAAAATGAATTAAAAAAAAAAAAAGACGTAGGGTAGCTGAAAGGTCAAGAAAACAAGTCCCATGCATATGCTATCTACAAGAGACCCATATTAAATAGAAAGACACTCATAGACTACAAGTAAAGGGATAAAAAAGGATATTCACACAAATGGAAACAAAAAAAGAAAAGATGGTGTAGCAATACTTATATTGGACAAAATCGTCTTTAAAATGAAGACTATAATAAGAGATAAAGAAAGACATTACATAATGATAAAGGGATCAATTCAACAAGAGAATATCACCCTAGTGAACAGATACACATCCAACACAGGAGCACCTTAATATATAAAGCTAATATTGACACAAACCAACACAATTATAGTAGGGGATTTTAACACCCCACCTGACACCAATGGACACATCTTCCAAAAAGAAAACCAGTAAAGAAACAGTGACTTTAAATGACACACTGACCAGATGAATTTAATTGACAATTTTAGAGAGTTTCACACAACGCAGCAGAATATACATTCTTTACAAGTATACATGGAACATTTCTCAAGATAGAGCACATGTTAGGCCGCAAAACAAGTCTAAGTAAATTTAAGAAGATTGAAATTATATTAAGCATCTTTTCTAACAACAATAGTGTGAAACTAAAAATAAAAACTGAAAACCACACAAACACTTGGAGGCTAAATTACATGCTACTAAATAATTAATGGCTCAAATGAGATCAAGAAAAAAATCAAAAGACATCTTGAGACAAATGAAAACAGAACAACCCAAAATCTATGGGATACAACAAAAGCAGTCCTAAGAGGAAGAAAATTTATAGCAATGCAGGCTTACTTTAAAAAACAAGAAAAGTTTCAAATAAACAATCTAACTTTAAACCTAAGAAAACTGGGGAAAAAAAAAGCAAACAAAGCCCAAAATGAGTAGAAGGGAAGAAATAATAAAAATCAGAGCAGAAATAAATAAAGTAGAAGCTGAAAAAATAATATAAAACATCAATAAAATCAAGAGCTGGTTCTTTGAAAACATAATCAAAATTAACCAACTTTTAAACAGATGCTTCAAAGAGAGAGAGAGAGAGGGGGAGGAAGGGAGGGAGGGAGGGAGGGAGGGAGAGAGAGAGAGATAGAGAGAGAGAGAACGCAAAATAAATAAAATCAGAAATGAAAAAGGAGATGAGACAACAGAAACTACAGAAATACAAAAAATTCTAAGGAAATTCAATGAGCAATGATATGCCAACAAATTGGACAAATTGGAAGAAATGGATAAATAACTAGAAGCATACAATCTTCCAAGTCTGAATCAAGAAGAAAGAGAAAATCTGAACCAACCAATTACTGCTAATGAAATTGAATCAATAAGCTCCCATTAAACAAAAGTTTTGCACAAGATGTTTTTAAAGGTAAATTTTACAAAACATTCAAAAAAGAATTAACACCTATTCTCCTCAAACTATTTCAAAAATTAAAGAGGTGGAAAAGCTCCCAAACTCATTTTACCACCATGTCATTGCCAAGGTTTCCAGGCAGGGCAGGTTTCAGCGGTGGTACACCCAATTGAAAAAACACACGTGGAGCCGACATGGGGGACCATAAGCACACCAGCAAGCAAGCCATTTTATTGCGCACCTGGGACTATGTATACGTATTCAAACAAAAGTGGCATCTTGCCGCATCTGCCCAGTAGCAATTGTTTAGGTTTTCATGGTTACATAAGGCGGTACATGCGCAGTAACTGTCAGCCCCAGGAATTCCTCAACCCCAGACAGGGACTGATTATATCAAGGTCAAGCCTGGGCGGCGGGCCTGGCTTTAACCCTTTACAGCGGGCTTAGCTTTAACCCTCTGGGGACAGACACTACACCCCTACAGGGCTGCCGCATGGGACTTTGTCCATAATGCTTATCCTTGAGCCCACAGCCCACAGCAGCAATATAGGGAACAGCAAAAGACTACCAGACTGCTAGCAATAATTGCTAGGATCATTAGTATCCACCACCAGGTGGATCCTAAGGAATTCCACCAAGTGCGAGGGGTCAGAACATGGGTAACATTTTGACACAAGTGTGGGGGCACCCAATCAGCAATGTGATTAGCAGCTGAGCGGTGTTGTTCTATACACAGCGGGACTTGTTCCCGTAGTTTTACGTGTTCCCCCACCACCCAACCCCACCCATTAGTCATCGCATAACCAAACAGAGGGTGTTGGTTATTATGGTCCTTGCGGAGCAAGTTGTCCACTGCCCGGCATCGTTGGTCCCATTCAGCGGTGCTGCTCTATGTACGTAACCACACCCAGTTGTGTAGGGAAGCGGGGTGGATCTGCCACGGCAGGCCCTCAGCTGTCTCCACCTGTGTTTCCGTGCAGATCCAGCAGTTGGAAACATTGTGCACCTGAGCAACAGCATGTGCCTAGGACAGGATACTATTGCCTGCCGTTAGCCCGACCAGACAACTCCCAAGAATCTGACAGACAACCCAGGCCCCTGGACCTTGTCTTCGTTGACGGCCCACCCCCAGGTTTTCAGGGCTTCTCATAGACTGGTGGCTGCAGTCTCGAGCTGTGCAAGAGAATCAGAGGTTAGCATTATGTCATCAATGTAATGGAACAGATGGACCCCTGCTGGCTTTTGCCAGGTGGCCAAGTCGTGAGCCACCAGTCCATGGCACAGGGAGGGACTTTGCAGATATCCCTGGGAAAGCACCAGGAAAGTCCATTGTCGTCCTTCCCACGTGAAGGCGAACTGCTCTTGACTCTCCGGTGCTATATCTATGGAGACAAAGGCATTTGCCAAATCCACAACATAGTGATACTGTCCCAGTTCACGTGTGAGTTTGTCCATCAGATCCATTACATTGGGCACTGCTGCATACAACGGGGGTGTCACTTTGTTCAGCTCACGATAGTCCACAGTCATTTGCCAGGAGCCATCAGGCTTTCTCCTGGCCATACGGGAGAATTGTAAGGGCTATGCATTGGGTGGATTATCTGGGCTTCTTCAAGCTTGAGAATGGTATGACCAATCTCTTCGTGCCCTCCTGGTAGCCGATACTGCTCTGTATGCACAACATGGGTAGCCTGGGGCAATACCAAGGGGGCATGATGAGGATGCCCCCGAACAATAGTCTTTACCACTCGCGTACGCAGGTGAAATTCTCCCATCGTCGTCGAAATCGCCAGTCCTTGCAGCACATCCACCCCTAGAATATATTCTGCGATAGGGGAGACATAGACTTTATAGTCTTGTGGGGGCAATCCCCCTATGCTCAGGGTCACAACTGCTTGTTTGACCCGTATTATCCGGCCTCCATCTCCCTCCATAGTGGCCATAGGACCGCTAAAGCGATCCAGGTTTCCGTACAACAATGTGCTATCGGCTCCAGTGTCCACAAGGGCTAGTACCCATTGCACATTATGGGGGGACCAGTAAATGGCAAGTTCAACATGGGGCCTCCGGTCCCCCGGGTCCCCCCTCAGCCAGGTACCTTGGCCAGACCCCTAGTCTGGGTAAAAATCAGTCAGTCTCAACTCCCGAATTGGGAGTGTAGCAGTGGGCAGGGGAGTAAACTGCTGCTCAGGCTTCAGCTGCTTCCACAGAGCCAGCAGCACCCCCGTGGGCTGATGCTCTATTTTCTCTGCAGCTATTCCTGCTGCTAACAGATCAAACCACATCTGCTTTGGGCTCACTCTCACTGCAGGCTAAATGCCACCCTTTTGAGCCCCTTTATTTTTTAGGCGTCCTTTGGGTAGGGGCCCCTTGGGGCCCTGTAGCGACTTCACCTGGCCGCCTTTTTTCTTTTGTTTCACTTCCACATCCCCCAATCGAGCTAGGGCGGCTGTTACTTCACGCACCCGCTGATCTACATAGGGCGCCAGAAGAGCCGCCATAGTCTCGAAAGTTCCTGGGGGTCCTGAGGCTAGGATGAGGTCCTTCATCCTAGTGGTGAAAACCTCCTCATCAGGACTATTGTAGTGTACCTGAAACATCATCCGTCGCATGCCCATCTCCTGTATGATTTGCACTAGGTCCGAGTACGTGGACCAGTTGCTCACAGTCTCAGGCAATTCACCGTCATCTGCCCAAACCGTTCAGGCCGCTGCCATTATCCAATTGATCAGGGAGTGATTCCCTGCATCATGGTTGGTGTGGGCAATGTTTTGTAGCCTTTGCCTCAAGGAGAGGAGTACCATAATGGAGGGCAGTTGGGACATTTCATCAGGGGATAGCTCTGTTCCTTCCGCCCCCTCGTCCCATAATCTCAGTAGCCAGTCCGGAACCATTTCCCCAGCCCTTTGCCATACCTGCTTTGTCAGTTCCCATAATTCAGTGGGCGAGTACGCAGTCATTGTCGTATGCTGCCTGACCTGGGGGGCCCCCTGCGGCTGACCCCCCTGCCCCATTTGCTGCTCCAGCTCGACCTTCCGTTGCACCAAAGGGCGAGCCTGCAATATAGGTATTGGGCTACCTTCCCTGGAGGAGTGTACAGACCCCTCCAAGCCCTGCAGCATATGTTCAGCAGCCGCCAGGCGCTCTTCCAGCGTTTCCTCCCGGCGCTGCAGCTGGCATACCTGTTGAGCTTGCTCCTGCATCTCCCGCTGGTGTGGTGCAGCACCGCCAGAAACATCCAGGCTACCCGGCCGGCCACCTTCCGGTGTGCCAGGGGAACATTCAGCTCCATAGATTCCAGGGCCTTCTTGATATCCTCAGGTGTTGGCCTAATCTCATCCCAGTCTTCTGGGGCTGTCCATGTGGCCAGATACGTGGCCACTGGGTGCCATAGGGAGGTGGGAGGTCACATTTCTTCCACCCGGGGACCCTCAGAGGCGCTGGGGGTAGTACTCACCTCATCCTGCCGACTATGCCAAATGTCATTGCCAAGGTTTCCAGACAGGGCAGGTTTCAGCGGTGGTACACCCAATTGAAAAAACACACGCGGAACCGACATGGGGGACCATAAGCACACCAGCAAGCAAGCCACTTTATTGTGCACCTGGGACTATATATACGTATTCAAACAAAAGTGGCATCTTGCCGCATCTGCCCAGTAGCAATTGTTTAGGTTTTCATGGTTACATAAGGCGGTACATGCACAGTAGCTGTCAGCCCCAGGAATTCCTCAACCCCAGACAGGGACTGATTATACCAAGGTCAAGCCTGGGCGGCGGGCCTGGCTTTAACCCTTTATAGTGGGCTTAGCTTTAACCCTCTGGGGACTGACACACCATTACTCTGACTCTAAAACCAGACAAAGAAGTTATCAAAAAGAAAAAAAAAAAGAAAGAAAGAAAGAAAGAAAGAAGAAAACTATAGGCTGATATCCCTGATGAACATAGATGAAAACATCCTCAACAAAATATTAACATAGTGAATTGAGCAATACATTAAAAAATCATACAATATGATCAAGTGGGACTTATTCTTGATAGGCAAGTTTGGTTTAATATCTGCAAATCAATTTATGTGATACACCATATAAACAAAATGAAAAATAAAAATTATATGGTCATGTCAATAGATGCAGAAGAAGTGTTTGGCAAAATCCAGCCTCCATTTATAATAAAAACTTTCAGCAAAATGGGAATAGAGGGAATGTACCTCAGTATAACAAAGGTCATTATATGACAGACCCACAGCTAACATCATACTCAACAGGGAAAATCTGAAAGTATTTTCCTTAAGATCAGGAATAATGCCAGGATGTCACATTTCACCACTTTCATTCAAAGTCCTAGCCACCACACTAATTAGACAAGAAAAAGAAATAAAGGGCATCCAAATTGGAAGAAGGAAGTAAAATTGTCATTTTTTTGCAGATGACATGATACCATATAGAGAGAACCCCAAAGATTCCACCCATGAAAGGAGTATTAAAACAGATAAACTTAGTTAAATAGCAAGATACAAAATTAATATTCAGAAGTCAGTTGCATTTTTATACACCAATAATGAAGTATAGAAAGAGAAATTAAGGAAACAATTCCATTTACTATTGCATCAAAAAAACACCTAGGAATAACTTTAAACAAGGAAATAAAAGATCTGTACTCAGAAAATTATAAGAAAATGAAGAGAGAAATTAAAGTAAATGGAAACATACACCATGTTCATGTATCGGAAGAGTTACTACAGTTAAAATGTCCATACTACCTAAAGCAATCTATAAATTCAGTGCAATCACTATCAAAGTATCAATGGCATTTTTTCACAGAACTAGAACAAATAATCTTAAAATTCACATGGAATCATAAATGACCCCAAATAGCCATGGCAATTCTAAGAAGGAAGAATAAAGTTGGAGGTATCATGGTACCTGATATAAAATTATATTACAAGGCCATAAAAACAGCATGGTATTGGCATATAAACAGACACATAGGTCAATGGAACAGAGAGCCCAGAAATAAATCTGTGTCTATGTGGTCATTTAATCTTTGACAAAGGAAGCAAGAATATACATTGCGGTAACAACACTCTATTCAATAAATGGTGATAGGAAAACTGGACAGATACATGCAAAAAAATGAAAGTGGACCCACCTTCTTATACCATATATTATATAAGAATAAACTCAAAATTGACTAAAGGGTTAAATATAAGACCCAAAATAATAAAACTCCTAGAATAAAATATAGAAAGTAAACTCTCAGATATTACCGTCAGTAATATTTTCTCTGATACCTCTCCTGGGTCAAGGGAAACAATAAATAAATAAATAAATAAAACAACCAGGGCTACATCAAACTAAAACAGTTTTGCATTGCAAAGAAAACCATAAAAAAACAAAAAGATATTCTACTAAATGGTAGAGGATATTTGCAAATGATACATCTGATAAAGGGTTAATACCTAAAATTTATGAAAAACTCATATAACTCAAGACCAAAAGAACCAAACAATTCAATTTTTTAAAAACAGGCAAAGGACCTGAATAAACTGTTCTCCAAAGAGGACATACAGATGGCCAATAGACATATGAATAAATGCCCAATGTCACTAATCGTCAGAGAAATGCAATTTAAAACCACAATGAGATACCACCTCACTCCTGTTAGAATGGCCATCATCAATAAATCAACAAACAAGTGTTGGCAAGGATGTGGAACCCTGGTGCACTCTTGGTGTGATTGCAAATTGGTGCAGCCACTATGAAAAACAGTATGGAGATTCCTCAAAAACCAAACCAAACCTACCCAAACTAAACCAAAAAACAGAACTACCGTATGACCCAGGAATACCGCTTCTAGGTATTAATCCAAAGAAATCCAAAACACTAATTTGAATATATATGCACCCTTATGTTTATTGCAGCACTATTCACAATAGCCAAGATATGGAAACAACTGAAATGCCCATAGAGAACTGGATAAGAAAATGTGGTACATATATATGCTAGAGTGTTGCTCTACTATAAAAAAGAATAAAATCTTATAGATGGATGAAGAGGGTTTTATGCTAAGTGAAATAAGTAAGACTGAGAAAGACAAATACCATATGATTTCATTTGTATGTGGAATCTAAAGAACAGAATAAACAAACAAATCAGAAATAGACTCATAGCTATGGAGAACAAACTGATGGTTGCTAGAATAAGAAAGATCATGAAAAATGTGAAGGAATTAGGAAGTACAAATTGGTAGTAACAAAATAGTCAACAAGTGTGAAATACAGTATGGGAAATATAGTCAATAATATTGTAAAACCTATGTATATTGTCATATGGGCACTAGATTTATCAGGGGATCACTTCATAAATTATATAAATGCCTAACCACTATGTTGTATACCTGAAACTAATATAAAATAATACCGAATGCCAACTATAATTAAATGTGTGTGTGTATGTGTGTTTGTGTAGTCACGGAACATGAAGTACAGTATAAGGAATATAGTCAATAAGATTGTGGTAACTATGTATAGTGTCAGATGTGTAGTAGACTTTTGGGTTATCACTTTGTGAGGTGTGTAAATGTTTAATCACTATGTTGTTTTTGTATGCCTGAAACTAATAAAAAATTTCTTGGGATCTTGGCTAAATAACTTATGAAAAATAATGTTTTATATCCAATGAGGCAACTTATATAAGGAGATATGAGAAACTGTGACAGCAACTCTCATATCATAAATGCCAGCTAGAATGCTCTGGTAGAAA
This sequence comes from Lyroderma lyra, assembly GCA_004026885.1. NCBI lineage: Eukaryota > Metazoa > Chordata > Mammalia > Chiroptera > Megadermatidae > Lyroderma > Lyroderma lyra. The sequence goes on along the minus strand of PVJL010010397.1, from coordinate 41,535 downwards.
CATGTCAATATAAACATTAATTTATACATGAGACTGAGACAGATTTATAAAACTATAATCTGGAAAGGAATAAAAATCATCTTTACAGATGCTATGTAATCACATATACCTCATATTCTTGAATTTATATCCGGCAACTCAGCAGAGTAGGAAAAAAGTACTAAATAATGTTTAAAATTATATTGATAAAGAAGGGACAAGTCTGCCTTCATTGTTTCTCCTGAAAAATTATAGATTTCAGCTTCTATTTATGAGATCCTGAAACAGCATTTGTGCTTTTTTTAGAGGCAGATGAACTGTATACATGGACACTAGCAAATTTTTAATAAAGAAATAAACAAAATGTAACTTTTGCAAAGAGGTTCTTTGTGATTTCTATATATGTAAAAACTGCTTGTTCTGATCTCTGATATTTTCAAACTTAACTTCTATTTATTTTTATGTAGCATACTAGGCCTAAGAGGTTACACACAAGGCAAAATTTACATAAATAATAAGAGATAAGTAAATATATTATTATAAAAGAAAGAAGTTAATGTTTTCAGCTTAAAATATCTAATTGCAAAACATGAAATCAAGAGAACATAAGTATAAAATGAACATTAGGGTAAAAGTTGGAAAATGAAATATTTTAAATTCAGGCCAGATTTCAACTTTTTTGACATTGGTGACATTATATTGTAGAGATACTAAGGTCCAAGCTCTTTCTATTTTTATATGTCCTACATTCTATGATCACAATGAGTGAACAAGACACAAAACATGTAGAGAGATGAGAGTACCCACATATTTTCCAATCACCTTGGCAAAGTTATTTCACCTCTCTGAGCTTGACTTTTCGCATATGTAAAATGAGGCTGCTGTAGTACCTACCTCAAAGAATGCTGCTAGGATTAAGTGAGCTTATGCATTTAAAGTGCTTAGCAAATACAGCTGACATTCAATATTATATTAGTTTCAGGTATACAACATAGTGGTAGACATTTATATAACTTACAAGGTGATGCCCTTGATAAGTGTAGCAATCTGGCTTTATACATAGTTATTAAAATATTACTGACTATATTTCCTATGTTGTACTTTATATCCCATCCACATACATTATTCTGCAGCAAATTTATGAATACACGATTACAATTTTCAGGAAGCATGTCTTTTTCATAGTATAATACAACTTCTCATCTTTATTAACAGATACAACTATTAATAGCTTCTCTTTACTGTACACAATGCCAAAAATAGATAAACTTATGGTAAGCAAAAACAAAACAAACAAACAAACAAGAGCTTAGCAAACAAATTGTCAAACACAGTAGTTACTATGAGGGAAAGAACTAACAACATAATTTAAGCTGGTTTTGTGTAATCTGGGTTCTCTCCTTTTCTTGCCTTTGTGTAAGGGCAGAGTCTATTTTCTTCTCTTATTGAAAGCATCCATCACTGGCTCTGCCCCTTACAGTAGAACTTTGAATTCTGGGGCCCTCAGTTGCCTGCTTCAGGAGAGATATGTCTTTTTAGATCATGTGTCTCATTTACATTTTTTTGCCAATTTTATCTCTATTTCATAATACATATGCATTTATTATACTTTCCCCACATTTTCTAGCACTTTTGTTACTTTAGGAAAATATGATTTTATCCTATAATTTCCTCTAAGTCCTGAAATGAGAATGCATATACTCACATATAAAAATTCCATTTTGAGAAATGGAGAGTGACTTCCAGCCTTTAGGATCTATTTAATCAGAAAGAACAGTGAAGGCAAATACTTTGTTTCAAGCAGGAAGTTGGCCTCTCTGAGGACCTGTATCCAGCATGGCTTTCATAAGCATGGATGATTTTATGTATGTTTGGGAAAGAACATGTTCACAAAATCATTACTATCTCATTTTCAAACAATACAATGTCTCAACAAATTCAGGAAATGTCTGACAATGTTGAAGCTGCAGTAGTAGATAGAATTAGAAAAAACAAATTCTTTTCCATCCAGGTTGATGAAAGTGTAGATGTTGCTGATTTATCTTGCTCATCATCTCAAGGTACTTGGTAGAAAATGAAATTGAGGAAAACCTGTTGCTTTGTCAGCCACTGACAGAACATACCACAGGCAAAGACATTTTTAATGCAATCAATGGTTATTTCATTGAAAAGGACGTTTGTTGGTTGAATTGTTGTGGTCTATGCATTGACAGAGGTAAGCCTATGTCAGGTTGTTTTATAGGCCTATGCAGCCAAATTAAAGAAGTAGCTCCCCATGTATAATATCATGGAGTCACTGCTGCATTCATAGACGAAGTCTTGCATTCAACCCTCTTCCTAGTGAACTGAAAGATGTCCTTGATGAGGCTGTAAAAGTTGTACATTTTATTAAGTCACAACCATGAAATTCCAGATTGTTTATAGCACTGTGTGAAGAAATGAATAGCATTCACAGCACATAACTTTTGCATACAAAAGTAAGGTGGCTACTTCATGGCAAAGTAATTACATGGGTATATGAACTTAGACATGAAGTCCAGGTATCTTTTTTTAAGACCATTGTTTCCCTCTTGCTCCAAAGTTTCAAGACAGTGACTGGGTTCAAAGTCTTGCATATTTATCAGATATTTTTCTGTAAATAAACAAATTCAACTTGGGACTTGAAAGTAGCTCAATCACTATATTCAAAGTAACTGACAAAATTGAGTGAGTCAATGATTAAAAAACTGGAAAGCATGCATTGAAAGAGGTCAGCCTGAAGTTTTTGAAACTCTGCACAACTTCTTATCTGAGAACGACTTGCACCTATTCAAAAACATGGAAGATAATATTGCAAGTCACTTGGAAGGCCTTCATGTGTTCTTTTATAAGTACTCCCCTCAATGTGGAAAACAACTGGATTGCAGATCCCTTCAATGAAGAATTCTTCAAAAAAGCTAAACTATCAATTGGCGAAAAAGAGCAGTTAATCGAACTTTCAACTGATTCTTCTTTAAATTCTGATTTTAAAAGAAAGCATCTTATTACCTTCTGGGTAGATGTCAGTGAGGAATATGAACAGCTCAGTGAGAAGGCACTCAAATACCTCTTGTCATTTACTGACATTGAACTAGTGGAGAGAGCCTTTTCTTCTTATACCTTCATTAAAAAAAAAAAAGTACCACAAGCTCAATGCCAGTCAGGTTTAGGACTGTATCTGGCATCTTTTGAGCCTGATTTCAAGAAACTATTATAAGTTCATCAAAGCAAGCTCAATGATCTCACTAACAATATTTCAGCCCATTAGTGATCTGCATAACAATTACTAAAGACTTTTCAGTTAACACAAATCAATATTATTATTAATAAATTAAAAGTTTGTTACATACTTGATGATCATTATCAATATTTAACTGTTATGAATAATGTAAAATTAAATCTGTGGTTTGTACTTTTAGTGTAGTTATTTTTCTTTCCTAGCTTATTACCTCATTTCTACTATTTTACATGAAGATAGGCACTGAACAAAAGTCTCAGTATATGAAAACAGCTGTTTTAAAAACAATGGTTACAAATTATAGAAATGGGTTTAAAAGATACAAGAAGTGAAAAAAGGTTGGGAACTACTGCACTAGAAGAGCCAACCAGACAAGAAGAAGGTCCATCAGTGGGAAGGCCTTGCTGGTACCTCTGAAAAATCACTAAGTATTTGATCAACTGCCTCCTTCGTAAGATTTGTCCCAAGTTTGGGGACCACAATTAGAAAGGCATTTTTTTCTAGTATGCACAACTAAGTAATTTTACCAAGTCTTATCTTTGGAAGGAGAGTGAATACAGAATATGAAATAAAAATCACAATTATTTTCACTGTATTTACATTTTTCTGGAAGAGTGTTACAATATTTAAGAACTCAAGCTTCAGGCAAATGTCAGGGTTCAAATCCCAGGTCTTCCCCTGAAAGTGCTGTGCCTTGACTTAATTACTTCACATTCTGAAACTTCACTTTCACTACCTGTAAAATTGGGATAACAATAACCCTACTCATAGGGTAGTTGTAAAGCTTAAGTTATTAATAAACAACTTATGGAAACCTCAGCCGGTTATCTGGCACATGCTAAGAATTCAGTAAAAATTAGCTATTCTGTAACCAGTACCTTGTGAAGAGCTTGTACTTTGCACCTCTGTATTTTGACATTTAATCAACACTATTTTTGCATAAGTAAAGGTATTCTCTCAGATCTCTAAATGTCAAACCATTACAAAAAGAAATACACATTCACCAAGATAAAAAGGTAAGTAGGGTTCTGAAAAGTTACCTTATTGTAGGCATGAGTTTTGTAGTTATTTTTGTGTTTCACTTTGCTTTTAATATTGTTTGAATACAGTTATCTTTCCATGTATAAGAGGATACCTTTGTCTAAAATCGTTAGACCAAAAATTGGGGGGGGGGGGGCGTATTATGCACAGGAATAACTGGTTGAGTTTCTCAATGTTGAATTAGAAAAGAAGGGGTCATCTTATACATGGGGGTGTCTTATACACAGAAAACTACAGTATTTTAAATCAGTACAGTGGCAAATAATAACCAATAGTTTGTTGTGATCATTGTAATTCCCTTCACTTAACTTCAAACAGTCCACACACCACACGATCAAGCAAAAATACTAGAGGCTCTAAATATTGCCTCAAAAGATTCCTGATAGTCTTAAGATTCTAAAGAATTTCATACTACTTTAATTGAAATATTTAATATCTAGAGTCAATTATCTTAGAAGTGGTTGGATAGGTTGTATGCATAAATCATGGACTATTTAAGGACTAATGACTTTAAAAATACAAACACGTTAATAGGATCCCTTTTGTTGCCATGGATTTTGTCCTTTGTAACCTCTGGATTGAATAAATAGCACTGTAATATATACATAGTCTTGTATTCTGTAGTGTTTGTGCAAAAAAACAAATATATTTTTTCATTAGACAGAAGAGATCTGTGTTCAAGTGCCAGGTCTGCCATTGACTTGTCTGTTAAGCAAGGAAAAATCATTTACCTCTTTGGGCCACTAAGAGGTAAATATCCTCTGTAAAAAATATCCTCTGTGGTGATCCAGACCTGACTTAATTCTTGAATATCTCCTAAGTATCTTTTCAACTAAAATTCTTCGAATCTGCCTTTCCCTTTTACCTTCGGCCTTTAAATGACTTACAGAGTTCATTTTTTACTTTCATGTTTTTATAAACAGGCTCTTGGAATATTCTTGGAATATACCATTTCCTTGGAAAACAATTCATCTGTGAGTCAGCATGAAGGAAAAAAACCTACTCACAATAGGTATCAAAATTGCATGAGATGGAAAAACGAGAAAAGATTTTCTTTGTAAACTGAAATGACGAGGGGTACAGGAACCAATTACTTATTTATAAAATGAGTGCGTGGTGGAAGCCTTTATGTAGCAGAGCTAACGTGCTATTACATATTTAGCAAGACGGACAGAGGACCAAGGAACACTCTCTATACAGCCTTAAACCTGCTATTACTATAAACGTTCCTTTCTGTGAAGAAGAAAGAAAATGTGCAGCGGTGGCGCGGACGAAGCAAATGAGGAAGGTCAAGAAAGGACAAAAGCCTCTCCTACCCCCGCCCCCGCCCGTCTTTTCTGAAAATAATTAAGGGAATTTCCTCCTGTAACTAAGGAACAGTCGGTGCCCGTTTCTACTTCACTTTTAGGGCAGCCAGGGATTTTGCTTTCTCAGGAGTTGACTTTCCAGCTCCTCCTGCGGATCCCCTGTGGGCCGCAGAACGTTGCTTTCTCCTCCAGGTGAAATGCGGCGATGAGGCGGCTCGGATCCCGGGCGCGGGACGCATTGGCCGGGATAGTACGCAGAAGCGTTTCCCGGGTTAGCGCGCAGCTGGGCCTATTTCCGGAAGGCTGATTGCATCAGGTGTGGAGTTGGGCACCTCCTCGGTCCAACCTGGCGGTCACTGCGCCTGCGCGCTTCGCCCCGCCTCGTTGCCTAGGGCTCCACTGCGGGTTTTCCTCTTGGTCGGGAGGCGACTCAGTCGGGAGGGTGGCCTGGCGGGACTCTTGGGGAACCGCGGGGAGTTCTGGCGTCCGAGGGAATACAGTGCCGCATAAAGAGGACCAGCCTGGAAGGCTAGAGGCGGATACAGTCTCTGCTGCTGACAGATGGGGAGGGGGGTGTCTTGGGTTGATTTCCTGGCCTCTCTGGGCCTGAAGGACATAGACTAGAACTTTCCAGTATAGTCTGCATTTTCCCAAAGTGGGTTACGTTTCCCATAGTGGGCCCCCAACTATACAGGGTCCACAGGCTTGATAGGGGGGACAAGGGATTCAGAGACCCCTAATGGTGAGCACTTTCATGGTTTATAGGGATTTCTCTGTGGGAATACTTTTTATTAATTACATTTATTGGGATGACATTGGTTAGTAATATTATGTAGGTTCCAGGTGTACAGTTCTTTATCGTCTATGTGTTGCATTGTATTCGCACCACCCAGAGTCACTTATTTTTCCATCATCATATATTTGAGTCCCCCACCCTCCTTCCCCAATATATTTTCTTTTGAACGTAGCAGAGACATGATTGTTGGCTTTCATTTAGGTCTGGTGGAAACTGCAAAAGCCAGAAACGACTCTTCCACAAAGCCTCCTCCTCCCACCATTCTGAGTCTGCGTCAGGGTCCCATTATACACTCATGCACACCTAGTAGATTTGCCTCTTGCAGTCTCCATGTTTGAAAATGACGTTTTTTAGTGATTATTTGATAAATGTCTGTCCACTTCGTTGGACTGTAAGCTCTGAATCCAGGGGCCTGGGCCTTCTTATTCACTGCGACCCCAGGCTTTCTATAAGACCTGTGGATCCTTAGTAAATTCATGATGTTTTAAGGAATAAAGTGATGCCTACCCCAACCTCATAGAGACCTCCCATGAAGAATAAGGACCAGTTGGTGTTAAGTTTATTTTAGGAGGGTGCATTCTGAGATTTGGGAATGAGGGCATTTTCCCATTGTAAGGGACTGCAGACAAATAGAAGACAAGCCAGCGATAAGGTTACCTAAGTGCCTTTTGGTGCAGACAGACGCTGGGTCACATGGAGGGGTTACCCGGCTGCATCCCAACTCCCGGCTTTTGGGTCTGGACACCCAGGTCCCCATTGCCTCCTTGTCATCTTCCCAGACGATAGGGGTACCGTACGTTCCGGAGGCCCAGCAACCACTGCCTGCAGAGGTCGCACTGGGAGCGCGGCCCGCCCCTCCCCTCCGGCCCCGCCTTTCTCCTGTTTGGGCCCCACCGGGCGGGGCCCCTCCAGCTTCCTCGCGCAGCCGCCGCTAAAGCCTGGATAAGTGGAATCTCGCCGGCCCCGCTCCCTGCGCGGGACTCGCGGAGTGGCACTGGGCATGCTCAGTCGCTGGAGTCAGTACCGGTCTCAAGTAGGAAGCTCGTGCGCTGTACCCGCAGCTGATCCGGGCGCTCCGAGGAGGGCGGGACTGGAACAGAGCTGCCCGGCGCCGGATCCGGGGCGAGCGCCGCGCGCACCGCAGGTGAGCCTCGCTTTCTTCCTTGCTTTTGCCCTGGACCTCGCGACGGTCTGGGACTGCTGGCGAGAAACCCAGGCAACGGCAGCGGCGTGCATCGAGTGGCTTCCCGTAGCCCCGGCGGCTGCTCCTTTCCTCCCGGCCCCCGGAGGGCGGCCTCAAGGGCTGCGTGGCCACTGCCGCCGGCCCAGCCGCAGCCACAGCTGCAGCAGCTGCCGCCGCATCTGCAGCGGGCGCCCGCTGCGGAGTCCCGTGCGCCCTGCGCTCTCGCCGCAGGGCCGGGTGGCACGGCGACTGCGAGCTCACTCTTGACTTGCATCCTTCCTGCTTCCCGGCTCCCTCTTGCTTTCGGCAGCCCGGTCTTGGCAGGGCCTGGAGCGGGGGAGAAGTGTTGGAGGGGGTGCACAGGGGTGGGGACTGCGGAGGGGGTGGGCGCCGGCGGGGAAGAGCGCACACCCCTTTGCCCTGGCACCGGATTCCGCTATGCAGCTGGGCTCTCCCTCCTGGGGAGACAGCCCGCTCGTGCCAGGGCGTTGGAGACGGGGCTGGTTTCCCGAGGGTTTGAGGGGAGGGCGTTCAGAGACCAGACTACGAGAGCAAAGGGGGGAAAAGTTCATTTAAACCCCTCGGAGGCAGAGAGCGTTTTAACTAGAAAATGGCTGTTCGAAGGGGACCGAATCAGGAAAGCTGGTCATTGGGTCCAGAAAGCCTCTGCTGTCCTACAGGCGGAATGGAGGCTTGTACGTTAGAAATGACATTTGTGGGATGAAAATATTGCTAGACGGAGGGAGGGATACAGAGTCCCATAGAAACAATGAAAAATGATCTCGACCATGGATGAAGAAATAGAAATGTGGAATCAGGGGGAAATGTGGAGAAATCAGATTTAGAGTTGTGGTCGTTTTGTAGTCAAGTTCTGCATAGGTCCACGACTGCCACAAACATTTAGATGGATGGTGTTGGGAAGGGCTAACACTGAGGAGAATAAGGTCAGTGTTGGGAGCTCCAAGAAGACTAGGCTCACAGTTTTGTTTAAGAAGTCCCTCAGTCACTGGCTTTACATTATCCTGATAATTTAGGTGACATACCTAAAGGATTATCATAAAGTCATGCCAGCAGTGGTGTTTGAATTCCAAGAAATGAAACTTTGTGAGGTTGGCATTAGTTTGTCATTTATTTTAATATTTCATTGGTTTTAAAAAACAAACAAGCAGTGACATCCCAATTTGTTGCTCTGGATTTGGATCTTTTAAATCTTTCATTTTTTTACCCCCTTGTACCTAAATGGTCGCGATAAGAGTATCTGAATTCGTATAGCTGGACTTTCTAGAATAGCTAGAACCCTTGAGGGGGAATTTCCTTATGAATGTAGGTAGCAGCTTTGCTGTATTTTCGGTTTGTAGCTTGAAAGCAATATATGTTAAACATTTGTTTTTGGTAACTTGCAGAATCCTAGAATGGCACTTTTGAAAGGATGGCATTTGTCAAGAGGATGAGGAACCGCCACGCTGAGGGAAATGATGAGAGAACACAGGTGGCAGTAGAGTACAATGGGCCAGTAGTCAGAAAAGAAAGCGGGGCACAGATGCAAGATTTCTGTTGCTGCCCTTTGGTCATAGGCTTACTTTGTAACTCTAAAAAATCACTCAGGGTCTTCAGAAACTGGGGATGTCCCTAAATGTTTGCTCAAAATCTTTGAGAAAGGACTCTAAAGCTGAGATCCTTTTCCAGGGAAGATGTTTATGTCTTACACTACTATTCTCACTTCCAAAGTCTACCTTTGGACTAAATAATTCACCCACGTGGAGCCAGCACGATTCCACTTTCTGAAACTTTTATAAAAGTGATAGTGAATGGTTTGATGAATTTGAGTATAAAAGATGGATGTTTTACACTTAATGAGTAATGTGAATAATGACTACAAAATTATTTAGGAAAAGACTATTATTATTATAATACATTGCAAGAGTCCACATGTACAAAGATAAAATGGTTTTAAACTGTTATTTTTATGTTTCAACTTTTTATGACTGTTTTCTTGCTACCAGAGAAACAACAACATACACTGAATACTTTTTTGTTATAGCAGAAATTACTACTGAAAACCTTTCCATAATGTTAGAAAAATGCAGTGTTGTCTCTCTATGCCTTTTTCAGTTACACTTTTAAAATAAAATAAAAGACCCTGATGATATAACACCTTAAGTTTTCCAGGGGTGTAGGACAGACTTTTAGGAAAGTATACTAAAAAGGTGTTACTAGTTATGAGGGTGTTATTTACTATCCTGAGTTAAGGAAACTAGAAGTTGTTCAATGCTTACTCTGTGTCAAGCTGATAATAAGCTCCTTACATACATATCTTATATTCGTATGTCAGTATCTTTGACATAAATGTCAGCTTCCAAAGAAAACTCTGAGGAGATGGACAGTTCTTTGACTTCACAGCAATAGAACTTTAAAGTTTTATCTCATAGGAGAATATTTTCAACTGATTTCATTATTATTCAATAAGCATTCTCCTATAAAACATCTTTGATTTACTATTTAGAATTAGATTTGAATATTTTTAAGAAACTTCCATCCAGATTTAAAAACTACAAAGGCTGTCCAGAAAAAAATTTCAGCCATAAATACCCCTTTTTCATATTACAGGCAGGATACTTTCTGGATAGCCCTTGTATTGTGGGTTTGTTTATTTTCAACAATGTTGTATGGCCAATAAATAAACTTAAATGTAAAGAAGATAAATCAGATCACACATTTTCATTTTAGTGTGTTATTAGTGCATATTCTGCATGTTGATACATGCTAATAGCATTTATCTCAGTTGAAATGGTTTGTCAGAGGCAGAGTGACAGTCTGCATAAGTAAGCATCTAGTGGGATTTAGTGGAAAGAACACCAACCAGGGGCTCCTAAGACTTGCCTTCTGGGTCAGGTTCATCTGCTACTTTAATATTTACTCTGAACTTGTGGAAGTCAGTTTATTTCTTTTTGCCCCAGTTTTTCCCATCTATAAAATGTGGGAATTGCTGTAGAATGCACCCTGTGGATATATGTTGGGTTCTTTTTGTCCTAGTCCGATGGGTCTTTGATATAGTCATTTGAGGAGACAGGGCTTCATTTAAAGCCATTGAAGTCAATTTTGTGTTTCACTAAGTCTGATCTGTCTTGCTTTGTTGAATGCCCTTTCTTTTTGGTTAGTTCCTACCTCCTTTTTAGTTTTTATTTGTCAAAGGATGGTTGTCATAAAATTAACTCTTTCTGGCCCAGCCAAGACTAGGTAGGAGATAAGGTAATAATTAAACTTGTGTAAAGTACATATTTGAAATTGTTTTATAGCATCTTCAGAGAGGTAGCCTATGCTCTTGGGCAATCTGAGAAAGAAACCTGCACAGTGGCTACAGAGGAGGGTGTCCTGTGCGTTGGTTGCCAGGGCCCACCCAAATGACATTTTTGCAAGACTTTTCCAAGTCCCTGTTCTCTCTTTTCAGCCCTTGCTCAGAAATGTACCCCTTGGTCTCTGGACTAAAATTATCATTATCACTTAATGTTAGCACCATCACTGTATTGGGTGCGTGTCCATGGTTAGCTGCTGCAGTAGTAGGAGTGATGGCTGTGGGAATATGCTCACACATCGTTGCTCACACATCGTTGGCAAGGGAATATGTTCACACGTCATTGATAAGATTTTGAACTTTGAAAAAATTTGTTGACAAGCTATGATGATGGGGCAGAGAGTGAAGGAAACCAATCCCATTTGGTGTTTTTAGTGCACTTTGCTTTCAAGATGCTCACATACTGCACCCTCATTAACCTTTAAGTGAGGCAGATAGGGAGAAGCCAGAGTTGTTATCTGTATTTAAATAATTGATAATAAACGGACAGTGAGTCTGATGTTTTTGATCATAACCAGGCTCCAGAGTTTTCTAGGCCCCTGGTAGGAATGGAGTAATAGCTCTAAACATAAGATGAAAGCTATAAGGACAGGGCAGAAAGAAGAAGCCTGAATTGATACTTGAGGCCTTTGAGTGTAGAGTTACAAGACATTTTTTCTTGTTACATAATCTTATTTCCATGATATGTGTATCTTACCCAGTCTTCTAAGCACTGAACAATGGTAGGACAGGTATTGCTTTCATCATCAGGAAAAGAGTCCCAATGTATAATTTATTGGTACATAAAATTTACAGATTCATATGGACAAAGATGAGAAGAGAACATGGAAAAATTGAATGGTATGGAATTATGATTAAAGTTTTTCTTTATTGTTTAATAATGATTTGATAGTGGTTACAAATAAAGTGAACCATTCTTTTCTTTTTCCTCTTTTGTAAGCCTTGCAAAATTTTGTTTGCTAGGTAATAACAGGGTTTTTAAAGTGTAACTCTGTTGGAAAGTACACTTCAGGAATGCCTGGAGTGGGAGGAAAAGTAGTTCTTTTTTTTCCTTTTAAAGTTGACTGGAAAGAATGTACTTTTGGAACTGATCTAGAAGTGTGCATCTAGGAGGATGAGTTGCAGAGGTCCAGAGAGTGAAGGGAAATGCCCTTGTTGAAGAAGGAAGGTATGACATTACCAGGTGTATGGGATGTAGCATTGCCAAAACTGCTGCCTAGTGAACTACAGCTTAGTTTCTGTATAATTTAAAAGTAACTGAGTGCCTACTATATGCAAAACACAGTGTTATACCCATGGGCTCTTGTCTGTTAGTCACGTTTTCACTGTACTAATCAAAATGGTAATGACTGTGTAGTGATTTTTTTCATAAGTGTGTTCAAATTAAGAGATGTATCCTTTACTCCAAGATTATACCCTTCCAATTTGGGGTTAAGATTTTTTTTTATAAATTGATGGGAATATTTTGACTTGGCAGCTTAATGGTTCATGAAATTGATAAGTCTGGGAATCCAGGCCTGACATGTAGAGAGCCCTGCCCTCAAGATCAAGTTGAACAGCAGAGGCAGGCCACATGGGAGCCTGTGGGTAGGCTAAGGGTACCTTTGGGCCTTCCAGGAATGTAGAGTCATTGGTACAGATCCAAGGTCCTAGAAACTGAGAAGAAGCTAATTTTGAAAGTGCTTTGGGAACCAGTGAATAATTTTTAATTATAGGCTAAAAATGACAAGGAAAACACCGAGATGGAAGATGAGGGTCTGAGAGAGCAGAAGGACAAGTGACTGAAATGTGAATTTTAGCAGACCTCAAAACGATGCATCTTATTTTTTGTTTCTTTGTATGCAGGCCTTTTTTCCTGCCAAAATAGCACACTTTAGCAATTGGCAGTTGATGATTCTAGGAAAATCTGATGGAATCAAAGGCATAGAGCCAAGAGTTGTGTAATAGCCAGCTTGATTTGGACTTGTGCAGTATCATACATACCCTCGAGGGTAAGCCTTGATGAATCTCTAGAGGAAGCTAACAAATACTTTGCTCATGGAATGGCAAAATTCCAGATATTTTTGAGTTTTAAGTAGTAGCTTAAGAATATATTCCAAATAATACTGTAAAAATCTGTGCTTAATGATACCTGGGTCTCACAGGTCATAAAAATAATATTATTAATATTATTGTGGAGCTCTTATTTTGTACTAGGAGTATTATAGCTGTTACCCTATTTAATTCTTACAAAACACTGTGGGGGAATTCCCTGATGGTGTAGTGGCTTAAGGCTTCAGCGTTGGCACTGTCAGCGCTGCAGCCTGGGTTTGATTCCCAGTCATGGAGCTACCCACATACCAAAAAGCAAAAAACAAACAAACAAACAAACAAACAAAAAACAAAACAAAACACTGTGGTGCTGTTCCCATTTTAGAGGTAAGGAAATTGAAATCCTTTTTACTAAAGGCTGCACAGTGAACAGTGATGCTTGCCCAGTACAGAGGAGTACATGAAAGTTGTTGAAGGACTGACAAAAAGCGTAACATTTATGAATTAAAGGCCAACGTGGCTTGGTACTACTGTACAGGAAATATTTCATTTAGTCTTTTGGTCTGCCTCCTTCTAACTTTCCCTTTCATAGGCAAGGAAAACTTGGCTCAGAAAAGTTAAAGGACTTGCTCAGGCCTACACAAAGCCTATGTTCTTCTTTCCACCTCACCATGAAACCTTCCTAAATTCAGCATTTGGTGGAAAAGGTGAAAATTTCATCTTTCATTTATTTTCAAAATGATATTAACCTAAATCTGCATATTTAGTGGTGGAACTATTTCCTCCAAATTATAGCCCTAATGGTGTTTCTTTCATCTGAATACAAATTGAGTAGTAGGAAAATGCAAATAAAATTGGTAAAATATATCTCAAACTAGGGGGTTGCTGTATTGAATCTCTCTGGGAAGATTCCAGCTAGAATGTTTCTATTGTAAATAAAATACACCAGAATCTGATTACTTGTCTCATGCCATCATGAGGCAGTGTTGGGATGATAGAAATTTGTGTCATCCCAGCATTGTTCCTAGAAAAAGGCGGGGTGATGATTTCAGGGCTTCTCCAGTAGCCTCATGGCTAACTTGAAACTTCTGGCTGCTAAGAGTGGTGGGTCTGGCTGATGGGGCCTTTCCTTAAAAATACCCAGCATGCTCCTGGGTGCTGGCTCTGTTCTTACCTTCTGATCTTAATTTGGTTTCCCAAGTAGTCTTTTGTCCTTTGCAAAAGAGTCAGTGGACCTGCCACATTGATTATCCCAATTTGCCAGGCAGTACTTTATATTGGTGTAAGTGAATAAATTAGTATTTCCTTAGCATGAGTTAGGTTTCTTGAGTTGATTTGTTCCTGAGTAAACTAATACAACTAAATTTCTGAATGTAACAGGCATGGTATGGACTCACTGTGAATTCAGGGGAGTATAAATATTTTGGAAAGCACTGATTTAACATCAGATTCTTCTAATGATCTTATCAGAACCTCTTATCCTCCCCAAGAGCCAAGTTTTATTCATTCATACCTTTCTAGATCCCTATTGAAGACAGAGATGCCTTCATTTAGTGACACCCAAAAACCTCAGCTTCATTTATTCATGCCTTTGTTCACCAAATGTTTATTGTGCACATACTTTCTGTCAGGGACTGTGTGAAGTTCAGGAGGACAGAGGAAAGTACCACAGCATTGGTTATAAGATGCTGTGTGTGAGGTCCTGAGGGAGTGGAGAGAAGGAGGGCTGTCTTCAGTCCTCTGGAGTAGGATCCTAGTTTAAAACCTTACTACAGAAAACTCTTCAGCCATCTCCTTTTCCATTTTTCCTTCCCTCAATAGGACTGCTGTGGCTTGTTTGTTCTACTCAACACCTACAATTTGCCACTCTTTCTATAAGAGACCTAGAGATTTGGTGTTTGAAATGTCTATAGTAGTGGCTGTTTTTGCCCCTCTAGGGAACATTTGGCAGTATCTGGAGACATTTTTGATTGCCATGACTGTGGGACAAGTACTATTGGCATGTAGTGAGCAGAGACCAAGAATGCTACTTAACATCCTTCATTGCATGCAGGAGACAGCCTTATGTGGAGCTAGTAGGGTTTTGGTAGTTAAGAGCCAGACTCTTAGGGTTCCAGTACTGCTTGCCATTCAATAGCCATATGACTGTTGACAGTGAAATTATACTTGGAAAACAGAATTCACAGTGCCTCAATTTCCTTATCCATAAATGGGAATACTAATGGTGTCTATATAATACAGTGGTTATGAAGATTTCATGAGTTAATATATAATATGTGAACTATACTTAACATGAGGTAAGAACGTAATAGTTGTTATTTTTAGTTTTAAGGAAAAATTTTAACTTTTGACTCTAAAGAACTTGAGTTTGGAGAATCCATGGAAGCTGAGCTTGTGGTACCACCTCGCAGTAAGCTTTGGTGTAAGCACTGGCCACAGTTTTTGTTTCTCTGGTTCCTTTTTTGTCCATGGGTTTTACCTTCCACTGTTTTCACCTCTGGATTCTAGGACTTTCAGTAGCTTTGTCTTTTATCCTTTTTTCCCCATGGACTCAAATTTATGCCCTTAATGAACCTTTCCCCTAGAGGGCTAAAAATATATTTATGATTTTCCTTAGTTCTATTTTGGAGTTGGTGAGAAAATAGGAAGCAGGTCAGGGTATTGTTACATTACTTCCTGATTGTCATAGCTTCCTCCTCTATAAAATTCCATGCAGGATTGAGAGGCAGTTGGTAGTGCCTCCTTAGAAACTATTCCTTTTGCACCCACCAGCTCCACCCCCAAGTTAGGTGCCTACTGCTTCCAAAATACCCTGTAATTGGGTCACAACATTATCTGCCTTCTTGAAATCATTTCTAAAATTCAAAGCAAAGACCTAGACTACGTCAGTGGTATTTGAAATGTCTCCATTCTCTGCATCAAGGCTTTGCAGAGTTATCCTGAAAACAAAAGAAAACAAATTTCCCTTAATTAGGTGACAGTCTCTCTATGGCACGCAACTGTGTCTTACTTTCACTTGCAGAAGTGCTTAAATCATGGTCCTGATTTTCCACAGGAAGATGAACTTGTGGATTCCTCTTAACAGATCACATTTACTGTTGAATTTTCATAACATACGTGTAAAGATTTTATTCAGTGGTTTGAATGGTATCAACAGACTAGAGAAAAATTAAGAAATTAAGTTATTACAGCTTTCTAATTTCTTCTTCATGATGCAGTCCTCTTTCTCCTGAATGAAAGTGACCGGGACGACCATTGCTTTTCTCTGCTGGAAGCTGTCAGTCTGTCAGGAAAGACTGATAGCTAAAGAACTGACTACGATAAAATGTGATGTATGCTACCAGAAGTACTCAGTGTTTCCTAGAGCAGCACCTGCCCTGGCTGGGTATAGGGGGTGTGTCAGGTAAGACTTCCAGGGGAAGGGATGGTCAGTCTATCCCATAGCTTACCTGTGGTAGCTCCATCTCTTCTGGCTATATAGGGCATGCCTGACTCCCCGCTCCCTCTTGTATTCCCTGCTGTTTCTGATAGTGTGCCTCCACTTGCCTTCCCAGCACTGTCGCCTCACACCTAGGAGTCTACAGCTGCCTTCTCCATGGCTTCTCTGTGTTTGTTCTCTGCATTGCCTCCAAGGTGATCTTCTGAAATCTACAGGTCTGAGCACATCCATCCCAACCCTTGAGGGGCTCCTCGCTGCACTCAGGATGAAGTCCTAGCTCCTTGATGTCACACCTGACAAGCTTCATGATCTGTGCTCTGCATCTTATGCTCTGAAGCTTGAGCCACACTGTTCTTACAGCATGCCAGGTTTTCTCTAGCCTTCAGAGAAAACCTTTTATCCTCTGTTCCCATTGTCTGCAACCATCCCTACTTTCTGTTTTTTACCTACTTGACTTTAAATTCTCCTTCAGGAAGCCGCTCAATCATCATCTGCCTCAGTGTGTGTCAGAATGATCTGAGGGCTTGTTAAAAAATGCATTTCTGATTCTGTAGGTCTCTGGTGTGGCCTAATGAAAGTTTGTGCTTTTGATTAATTTCCCAGGTGCTGATCTGGGAACCACAGTTGGAAGACCATTGAGGCACATCATTGCAGGGCAACTGGTTATTGCTGTCACTGTGAGCTCCTCACACCTACACTGCATTGCAAACCTTTACTTTCTGGCTTCTCTTCTAGTCTGTAAGCCTCTAGAGGGATGGCACTGTTGCTTCTGCATCTTTGTGTTCCCAGTGCATAGAATATCCTGGGTGATCAATGAACAAGTATGCCCCGACATTTTCAGCAGATAGTTTTTCTAAGGGTTTATCCCCAACACTGTACCAGAAGGATTTTAATGAGGTCCGTGTGAGTTTGGTTAACATAAGAGTCCATTAACTTTGTGGTTTTGTGTCCAAATTCTAGAAAGTTCTAGAGGAAGAGCTTGCTACTTTAAACCCATTATTGTTTCTGGAATGACTCAAAAATACAGTTTTTTGTTTGTTTGTTTGTTTTGTAGTGGCTCAGTCTGAAAATATGTGTCCAAATGAAGTGCAGATGTCATTTAATGTAGCAACCATAGCATGAGCACGGCCTCTCTATTTGAAATAATAAATCATATTGAACTGAAATAAAATGTAACCAGATGTGTAACTAATCATTTCTCCAAACCAGAGGGAGATGTAGCTATAATACTTTATTTACTTATTCATTCTGCATATGTGTGTTGAGTACCTACTATGTGCTAGTAGGTCCTAGAGATATGTCAGTTAGTAAAATGTTATTTGCTGTCTTTGTGGGAGGTGCTATGAAGAAAATAGAGATGGATAATGTGATGCAAGTGCCTAGTGGGTACCTTTAGATTAGGTGGTCTGAGTAGGTAACTATTAAGCGTGTCTTGAGTAACAGTAAGTGATGGCTATGTCAAGATCATGACGTGGAGAGGAGCAATTTCAGGCCAAGAGAATGGTGCAGAGGCCTCATTTTTAGAACATCTATTAAAGGAGTCCCTCTACCCAGTTCTGAGCACTGGGTTGATGTCATCTTACTATTCTGTCTGCTTGTCCAGGTCTCAGCTCTTATTTTCATGGCCTCTTAAGCAGTGCTTCCCAAAGTGTGTTCATTGAAATCCAATTGATTGGAAATATATTGTGAATAAAGGTTTCTGCCATCAAGTTCATCTTCTCTTTCCATGAACATATTTAAGAAGTCCTGCTGAAAAGAAAATTGTTAACTTCATTTAACCCAATGGTTGCCTTGTGGGCCAATTTTGCATAGTCTCCCCTAAACTAGTGTTTCTTGGTACACACCTTAGACAACCAGTTCTAAAGGTACTGCTTTGCATACACCTAAAGATATGATTCATGTTGATGGAGACCTCTCTCTACTCTCCATCTTCCACTCCCCCTTAAGTGGCCTTCTCATTGTTGTAGGGGACCGTAGAATCTTTGATGGAGACAGAATTCTCATGTGGGTTTTCCTTGTGCCCAGTAGGTCAGTTTCACTGACTTGTGTGCATCCAAAGGTAAATGGTATTTAGAATTTTGGAGATCATTGCTCATTTGCTGTATTTAGGAAAGAGCTGGTTGTAATGTCACATGAGACTCAAGCCTTTTTATGCTTTTGCCTCAGTTAATTTAATGGAGAGTGGTTTTTGATTTGAATTGATCACATTACGACTTTCTATCTTCTTTTGAGTATTTAGATATTGCCTTGGATGTCAGCTGACCCTAAGTAGAAATAGGGACTGACCTGTTAGAATTGCTAAGAGTGAACATTAGGTATGAGAAAATGAGAAAATAAACTTGGAGTCAGACTTGGTTAACACTATACTGGGTTTTTGCTGATGTTTTGGAATCTTAAACCCAATGTAAAAATAGCAACATTTAGATTTCCTTTTGGTTGAGGTATGTTTAATTTTGCGCCTTCCTGAGCTCAGAGCAGATGAACTGAATCTGTCTTTTTGAAGAGTTTTATTCTATAATAATCTTTATGGTTCTAGTGTGGCACAGCAAACAGGGAAAGGGTCAAGGTGGGGCAAGCTCACTGAAAATTTTCATTTAAGGGAGAGCCGAGGATGTGTCTTTTTGAAAAGAATATTAATGTAAGGCAACAAGCCTTATCTGTATTGTTCTATAGAGGACATAGATTTTAGATCTAGACAGAGCCAAGTTTTACTTAGGGCCCTGCCATGTACTTTCTTGATTTCCAGTTGTTGAAATGGTCAGTATATTGACCAGGCATTCTAGATTAACTCCACATTTGTTATTGTGCTGTAGAAGATGGTCTTTGATCAATAACTTACATACTATTTAGGATTAAAATATTTTAAAATATACTTCTTTTAGGAAAGGCTGATGGGGAGACATTTGTAAACATAATTCAAGTATATGAGAAGGTTTTTTTTCATCTTCCCAAACTGACACTCTGGTAGTAAGTTTTTAATGCTTTATATTCAACTAGATGGTCTTGGTTTTTATCATTACCTAACATTCCAAGTTTATTATCTTTAGAAAATGTGGAAGACAGTCCCAAGTGTGTTTAATTCTTCAGATTGTAGTTTTATAGGCTTGGAAGACTATCTATTGGGATTTGATCCTGGCTTAGTCTATCAGCATGGTGACTAAACAGTTACCTTTTTTCCCCTCACCTGTAGGAGGATTCTATAGAAATTATTAGGGTTAATGTTTATTGAGCACTTATTGTTAGACAGTGGACACTGTGACAGATGCATTACATGGAGGATATCATTTGGCCCCTCACTTCTGTGAGGTAGCTACTGTAATTAATTATCTTCAAATACAGGTGAGGAAGCTGAGGCTCACCAGGTTTGTCCAGGGGCACATAGCTAAAGCGGGTAGGTCTGATAGGATTGGTCTGAATATAAATAACAAGCACAGAACTTGACAATGAGGAGGGCACTCAGTAAATGTAAATGCAGACTCTCCACTCACCCACTCCCTTAAATTAATTTCTCTACGACACAAGAGCTACTAGATTGCAAAATCAGGAATTCCCCAGGAATGTAGAGTGTTTAAGGACCAAGCAGCATGAGCAAGCTCATGTCAGAAGCATAAATGGTATTTGGTTGTAATTGTAGTTGCTTTGTAATTTTTTTTCTGATTTTTTTTTTTAAACAAAGACAATTTCCACACTCTGTAGGGTGATAATATACTTTTAAAGGATGTAACTGGAGTTGTGATGTTTTTCTTTAGGAAAAAATCAGTTATTTCTCTAATCATTGAGCATTCTGTTCTGAAAATATACTCTGAGTATAATTACAGAGGACAAGATTGAGCTACCAGGGTGAGCAACTGATGATCTAGAAATGTTCTATAAATATATTAGCCTGAAAAGTGCATTTTAATATGGTATACTACTAAAACAATTTTACTTGCTAAATTATTCCATGTTAATAATGATCTTTTTCTAGAGGAAGGCTTTCAAAGAATAATTCCTGTGTAGAAGATTAGTTAACAGTTATTCAGGTCAGATAATTTTCCCAAGTCTATTTAAAGGGCTTAAATTCTGAATTAGCCTGTTTTGAAAGTTTCTGGTTGCTTCCCTAACATACAGAGAAAGTCAGACTGCTTGAGTATGGTGAATATATTTCTCATCGTTAGCAGATGAACAAAGTACTGATGATATAGCATGAATTTAAGAGTTTGACACTAGACTCTGAAAGAATAGAGAAACTATGGGAGAAATTTGAAACAGATCCATTTACTTGAATAATTGTGTGCTTCATTTACATTTTTCTTGAAGGCTAATTTTTGTTAATCAAAATGTGAAGGTTGCATGTAATCTTAAACTATTAGCTATAGACCTCAAAGAATCATTAGCTTTCAAAAAGAAATGAGCACTTCTATTAAGAGTTTTAAAAATAAAATAGCAAATGATTATAGATTGCTATTCTAGAATATCATTTAATTATTGTTCATTGGTCAGAATTCAAAGGTATTGCCTCAAATAGAAGAATTGGAGGTGTATTGTAGGTTAAGAGAGTGGAAAGGTAAGATTATAAATATTTTTCTTTATACTTTTCAGATATATTAACTGGCTTCCATCCTAGGGAAATACTTGAATTTTTAATGAAAGAAAGCTTCTCATATACTTGAAATATGTTTACATTTTGGTTGTATTCTATTTACCATGTATATAAAGAAACCCTTGAATTTCAAGCCTTTAATCTTTCCCTTGTCAGAAAAGTGATTTGAGAACTGGCAGATCTTGCATTAATCAAGAGAGTAACTGGTTAGGGAAATTGAGTCAGTCCCTATGTGCTTGGAATCAGTTCTTTGTAGACTGTTATGTGTTGAATTGTGTCCCTCTAGAAAAGATACCTCGAAGTCCTAACCCCTGGTATTTGTGAATGTGATTTTACTTGGAAAAGTGTCTCTGAAGATGTCATCAAGTCAAGATGAGGTCATACTAGAGTAGAGTGGGCCCTTAATCCATTATAGCTGGTGTTTTTATAAGAAGAGAAATTTGGATACAGACACAGTGAGAGCACTATGAAGGCAGAGATAAACAGACACAGAAGGAAGATGGCCATGTGAAGATGGAGGCAGAGATTTGGAGTTGTGCTGATACTAATATAAACCAAGGAATGTTTGGGGCTACCAGAAGCTGGAAGCATCTGGGAAGGACCCTCCCCTAATGGCTTCAGAGTGAGCATGGCCCTGACCTTGATATCAGCATTCTGTCCTCTAGAACTGAGAGAGAATAACTTTCTGTTGTGTTAAGCCACTCAGTTTGTAGTTAATTGTTATATCAGCCACAGGAAAGTAAAAGACTTTAGACTCAGACTGCCTGTGTTTGAATCCTGGCTTCAGTATTCTAATATTGTGATGTTGGCCAAATTATTGAAACTTACAGTGCCTCAGTTTCCTCATCTGTAAAATAGGGCTAAAATCAACGTATGTGTAATATTTTGAACAGTGCCTGGTGCTACTTTGTGTATAAAAACCAAAAACATCCTAATCATTTCAGAGCTAAATAGAAATTGTTTTTGATTATTCAACAAATATCTATTGAGTTTCCTTTTTAATGACAGGCCCTATGAGTATCCAGGATGGATGGACCAAGCAGACAGGATCCCACCACCCTCATAGGTCCTTCAGGTGATCATTCCCCACTGTTAGTGTGAGAAAAAAGTAAAGTGGCATCTTTATGAGTAAGAACTGAGTATATAACCTTTTCTCTGGACCTTGGAGAATCTTGTATAGAACCTGTATCCTGGAGAGCTGTGAGCATGGAGCCAGACTGCCTGGGTCAAATTCTGGTGCTTAGGACCTCTGACCTTGGACGATAATAGAATTTTTAAATTTCTCTGCCTCCACATCTGCAAAATGGCGACAAAAATGGTTTCTTCCTCAATGGGTTGTGGTAAGCATTAAATGAGTTAAAAAATATAAACTGCCTAGAATAGCAAGCACTTAATAAATGATATATTATTAAATGAACTCAGAAAGATCTCAAATTTGTAAATTAATTAATTCTTTTGATATTTGGCAGGCATGGAGAATTCAGGTATGAATCAGATGCAGCTCCTTTCCACATAGAACTCATAGTCAAATTAGGGGAGATTTATTTATTTACGTGTGGTGAAATAGTACCTGAACAGACAGTGGTGGTAGAAAGTATAAAAAGTATGATTAATTCTCCTGGGAATATAAGGGGTGGTTTTCCAAAGATGAGTTTTACAGGTTAAGTAGGAGTTTGCCAGACAGCAAAGGAGGGAAAGAACGTTAGGGAAATTGGGAACCAAATGTCTAAAGGCAAGGAGTCTTAACACCATGGCAAGTACAGGAGACATCTAGTGATCACTCACAGTGGTACAAGAGTATAGGTTCTGGGGTTGAGATTCAAATTTTGCCACTTTCACTGTATTTTCATCTTTTAAATAGTGATAATAGGCTTTGTGAGGATCAAATGAGTATATTAATTTGTAGTGCTTAGATTGGTGCTTGGCCAAAGTAAGTTTGTATTGGCTTTGATTAATGACTTTACTGATGTATTTGCTATTAGAATATAAGATTAAGAAGGCTCACTTAATCTTAGTTCAGTGCATTTATTCCTGTGGACTTGTATTAGTGCTGTACCTTTGAGTCCATTTATTCTCTTAAAACCAACTTTCACCATTTGAACATTGTGATTATGAAGTCAAAAAAGATGTAGTGCTCATTGTTTAAATAGAGGAAAAAATGATAAAAATAGGCCAGACATTGGCACAAAGCTAAATGCAGATTGCTGTTTAGGCAAAAAAACAAAACAAAACAAAACAACATATTGAGCCAACATAGTCTTATGTTGAAATCTGGTGAACCACCTGTATCTTTAATCAATCAATTTAAAGATGATTTTGTTTTGTTGTCTCCATATTATCTGGTGACATCAGACTATGTTCTAAACCACTGTAAGTTAAAAAAAAAAAAACAAACCCACCATTCTAACACAGCTGGTAGGGATGCTGCCTGAATTGGCATGCATTCAGAGGTGAAAGGAGATGTGTGGCCTCGGGATTTCTTTGGATACACTTCTCAGAGCTGTGGAATGCAAATGCATGGTTTCAGCCTTGGTTCCACCTACTTCTCTTTTTATTTTTGAATGGAGTGCATTTCCATTTGTGTTTTTCTTTGATCATAGTGGGCTCAATATGATAAAACTCAGGCAAAAAGAAAGTAAAAAGTAAATGTCATTAGAAATTTCAACATTTGGTGATAGTAACTGTTAACACTTGGGTTAGAGCCTAAGCCTCCTCTTACTTGCAGAAAAAATTAGGCCTTTCTTGATTTCAAGGACAGCTAAGATCAGTGTTGGACACTGGGCAGGCTGATGAGTGAGGCTTTCGGGGGAGATGCTTAATTAGAAATCATTATGAAAAAATCAGGACAGAAACATAATATTAATCATGGAATTTTTTTTTTTACATTCAATTAGTTTAAAATGTTGGTGATAACAGTGCCTAGGCAGAGGTTATATCTATTTATTAGTCCAGCATATTTATTGAATCTGTGTTGAATCTGCCATCTAGGTGCTAAGGATACAGTACTGAACACAACAGACAAAAATCCAGGCTTTTATAGGACTTGCAATCATTGTCAGGATTTTAGTAACTAAATAAAATAAATAGACAATACAAGGTGTAAGTGCTGTGGAGAAAAAGGTGAACCAGACTAGAGGGATGGAAAAAGGGGGAGCATGGGGAAAACTGGAAAAACATATGCAAAAGAATGAACCTGAGCTGTGAACTCTTTCCATATACAAAAATTAACTCAAAATGGATTAAAGACCTTCATATCAGACCTGCAACAATAAACCGTGTAGAAGAAAACATTGGTACTAAACTTAACTGACCTAGGGCTCAAGGAAGACTTCATGAACCTGACCTCAAAGGCAAGTGAAGTAAAAGCAAAAATAAATGAATGGGATTATATCAAACTAAAAAGCTTCTGCACAGCAAAAGAAACCATCAACAAGGCAAAGAGAGAAAATATTCGCAAATAACACATCAGATAAGGGGCTAATATCTAAAATATATAAAGAACTAATAAGACTTAACAACAAAAAAACAAACAACCCAATTGAAAAGTGGTCAGAAGAACTAAACAGACACTTCTCCCGTGAAGAAATACAAATGGCCAGCAGACATATGAAAAAGTGCTCATCCTCATTAGCTATCAGGGAAATGCAAATCAAAACCACAATGAGATAACACCTCACACCTGTGAGAATGGGTATTATCAACAAGACAAGGAATAACAAGTGCTGGAGAGGATGTGGAGAAAAAGGAACTCTGGTACACTGCTGGTGGGAGTGCAAACTGGTACAACCACTGTGGAAGGCAGTGTTGGAGGTTCATCAGAAAATTGGGAATGGAGCTACCATATGATCCAGCAATCCCGCTTCCAGCAAAGACTTATGTATCCCAATGTTCATCGCAGTGCTGTTCACAGTGGCCAAAACATGGAAACAACCAAAGTGCCCTGCGACAGATGACTGGATAAAGAAGCTGTGGTACATATACACAATGGAATATTACTCAGCTATAATCAAAGATGAAATATTGCCATTTGCAACAAAATGGATGGACCTGGAGATCATCATGCTTAGTGAAATAAGCCAGACAGAAAAAACAAAGAACTGCATGACTTCACCTGTATGGGGAATATAAAACTGTAAGCAACAAAGAAAAAAGAAATGAACAAACAAACAAATAACTCATGGACACAATCAGTAGTTTAATGTTATTAGGGGACGAGTGGGATGGGGAGAGGGTGGGAGAAGAGGGAGGGGAAGCTAGATATAGGGTGATGGAAAGAGAAGTGACAGTAGGCGATGAAATTATTATACAACAAGTTGACAATGCACTGTGGAATTGTATGCCTGAAACCTATGTAAATCTTGCTAACAGATGTCACCCCAAAAAGTCTATTAATAAAAATGAATTAAAAAATAGAAAAAGGGGGAGCATGGAAGGATGGGATGCAGTTTTAAAGAGGGGAGGAATCACAGAAGAGTTTACAGAGAGGGTAGTATTTGATTCAAGACTTGAAATGGGTAGTGGGAGGATGGCCAGTGCTGTGCCCATTTGGAGAAGGAGTATTCCAGGAGCAGGAGGATATCAGCTTAGTTAGAATGAGGTGAATGAAAGGAGAAGTTGTAGTTGGGATCATATAGATAAAAAGGTGGGGATGAATGTGGTGAAACACCCTGCAGGGCTGGTTATACCATTGAAAGGACCTTGACTTTCACTCCAGTTAAGATGTGAAGCTGCTGGAGGGTTGCCGGCCAAGGGTAACTATCTGGCTTACATTTTACAAGGGTCATCTGATGGCTGTGGTGAAGATAGATTTTATGAGTGCTGGGCGGTGTAGTGGATTATGTCTAACTTTGTTTTTATTCAAGATTGTTGTGGCTATTCGGGGGTCTTTTGTGGTTCCATATGAATTTTAAGATTACTTGTTCTGGTTCTGTAAAAAATGCCATTGGTATTTTGATAGGAATTGTGTTGAATCTGTAGATTGCTTTGGGTAGTGTGGAATTTTTTTTTTTTTTTTTTTGGTATGTGGGTAGCTCCCTGACTGGGAATCGAACCCAGGCCGCAGTGCTGACAGCGCCAATTCCGAAGCCTTAAGCCACTACACCATCAGGGAACTCCCATAGGGTGGAAATTTTAACTATGTTAATTCTTCCTGTCCATGAACATGTTATATGTCTCCATTTATTTGTATCTTCTCCAATTTCTTTGTTCAATGTCTTAGAATTTTCTGAGTACAGACATTTTAGCTTCTTGGTTAAATTTATTCCTAGGTATTTTTTTGATGCAATTGTAAATGGGATTGTTTTCTTACTTTCTCTTTTGGATATTTGTTATTGGTGAATAAAAATAAAACTGATTTCTGAATATTAATTTTATATCCTGATACTTTACTCAATTTATTTATCGGTTTTAATAGATTTTTGGTGGAATCTTTATGTTTTCCTCCATATCAGTGGTGCCCAACCTTTTGGCTTCTCTGGGCCACACTGGAAGAATATTTGTCTTGGGTCACACATAAAATACACTAATGATAACTGATGAGCTAAAAAACAGGTCGCAAAAATACTCAATGTTTTAAGAATTTCTTTTGGGCCTCATTCAAAGATATCCTAAGCCACAGGTTGGACATGCCCGCTCTATATATTATAGTATCATGTCATCTGCAAATAATGACAGGTTTACTTTTTTTCAGTTTGGATGCCTTTTATTTCTTTTTGTCTGATTGCTGTAGCTAGGACTTCTGATACTAGGTTGAATAAAAGTTAAAGTGGACTTCCTTGTCTTGTTCCTGATCTTAAGGGAAGGAAAGCACTTTTTAGATTTTTCCCTGTTGAGTATGATGTTAGCTGTGAGTTTGTTATAGATGGCCTTTATTATGTTGAGGTATGTTTCGTCTATTCCCACTTTGCTGAGAGTTTTTTTTTTCAATCATAAATGGATGGTTGTATTTTGTCAAATTCTTTTTCTGCATCTATTGTTTTGACCACACGAAGTTGGACAATTAATTTCATGAACTCATCCTAGAATAAGTGCTACATACCTCATTGCTGAACATCACTATGGTCACTTTTGAAGTACTCCCCTTGGGAAGCCATCCACTGATGCCAGCGCCTAGTTCACTCTTTAAAGGAATTTTGGAACTCTTTTTTTTTTTCTGGCTTGGCTATCAGAGCTGTCGTCATACCCAGAATCTGACGATTAAGTTCATAAACTTGTTACTATGCATTTATGTTGACAGCACTGTACAAACAAGTGTATATATAGCTTGATGAAGTTTTCTGTATGTATGCATCTGTATATCCATTGGCCTCAGACCGAGATAGAAAACGTTTTCATTGGTCCTTTAGTTTTCCTCCCATTCCCTTCCAGACCTCTCATTATACATCTGTCATTATATCTCTGTAACTCATTATACCTCTGTCACTGTAGATGAGTTTTCCCTGTATTGAATTTTACATAAATGTAGTTAATATGTCATACAGTATGCTCTCTTATGTTGTCTGGGGTGGGGGGTGGTTTTCAAAACAGGCCTCCCAAAGATGTGTTACTTGGCATGTGAATTATTTTGAGCTGAAGGCAGTTGAGATCCTGCAGGCTCATGAGATACTTTTAGCTCTCCCTCAAAGAATTTAAGTTAGATGTTTTGCCCATAAAAAGAGTTATCACCAAAAATAACTTTTTATGACCTATCCTTAGGGCAGGGCAAACTTCTAATTATCAAACATCTCCCCTTCTTATCATGTTGTTAATTACACTTCTCCCCTCTGAATCTCCAACATGCCCTATCTCATTTTTATCTCAGAATATCATATTTACCTCATTTTTCCTTTCATCTCTGAACCTCTATGTATGGAATCTCTGACTCTCATGTATGTGGAGTTCTCATAGGTACCTATGTAATTAAATTTGATCATTTCTCTTATTAATCTGTCTCATGTAGATTTAATTAGACCAGCTGAAAGAATCTAGAAGGGTAGAGGAAAGGTTTTTCTTCCCCACAGTTGTCTTCTGCTTAACCATTCATATTGTTGTTAGTAGTTCATTCTTTTCCATTGTGTTTATTATTCCATTATATGAATATACTTAAACTTACCCAGATTGTTGTTGATCGGCATTTTATTTCCCATTTTTTGACTATTGAAGATAATAGTGCTATGAACATTCTTGTATACATGCCTTTTAGTAGACACTTACCATGTATTTCTGATAGCTATATTCTTAGGTGAGGGATTGCTAGGTTGTTAGGCATACATATGTTGTTTAGCTTTAATATAGTCTTTAAGAGTGGTTGTTCAGGTTTACATCCACTTTTTAACCCTGTTAGGACTTCCTGTGTTCTCCACCCTAGCTAACAGCTCCACCATCCCCAAGGCACCAAAGCTGGAAACTTTCCTGCTTCTTTAATATTTTTTTTCTTTTGCCTAATCCAAGTAGGTCATCAACAGAAATGGCCAGTCTTCCAAAATGTCACTGGAATCTGTTTTCTTTTCTCATTCCTCAAATGTCATTTTTCCCCCTTACCTTGATAGTGGTAAAGCCTGCTGATTGGTGTTCAGTCTTTAGATTTTCTTCACTACAAGTCAATCTCCAAATGTTCTCCTAGATAATTAAGATATATAACTAAAAGCTCCCATCACAATTCATAGGTACTTTAATGTGAATTGAATGGGAATATAATTTAAAATTGGCTGTTATATTGGAACGAGTTAAAGAGTAATGGTTTTTCAGTCTCCTGGGGTTATCATTTGGGCAAGAGACACACACACACACACATACACACTTTGGCCCTTTGCCTCTGAAGTGAGATTTGGTTTATAAAAGACTAAAATAGGAACAGATAGTCATGTCACAGGAATGAGTGGAAGTACTACCTATCTAAGGATCTTTCAGTGTAGGTGAAAATAATCTTGATTATTAATAATAAATAACTCTTAGATGATACTTTACAGTTTATGAATGTAACTGTATGTACATAAATGCATGTGTTTCTCATTTAATTCTTACAAGCATGTTAAATAGGTAGTATTACAGCATCCTTCTTTTGCAAATGAGGAAATAGGTCACTGAATAGCTGAATGACTTACTAGGGTCATATGGACAGTACTTGATGGTTTGGTATGAGAGGGGACCCAAAAACACCTGGAAAACAATGATCATCTGTTTCTTTGATGTGAGAAGAATTCTGTACTCAGAATTTCTTCCTCTGGGTCAAACTGTCAACCAAAGTTTTTATTTGGAAGTTTTGAGAAGGTTGTGTCATGATTTGTGGAAGAAACATCCTGAGTGTGGCAAACAGCTAACTGGTTCTTCCACCATGACAACATATCTGCCCACACCATGCTGAGTATTCAGTTTTTGACCCAGAATGGCATGACCCCCATGCCCCATCCTTGTTCACCCATCTTGCCCCAAAAGACTTTTTTTGTTTCCCCAGATGAAAAAAGGCCTCAAAGGAAAACGTTTTGCCTATGTGAAAGAGATGAAAACAAAAAAACAGCAGAAGCACTAAAAGACATCAAAATTGATGAGTTCAAAAACTGTTTTGAGCAGTGGAAAAAGCATCTTGATAGGTGTGTTGCATCAACCAAAGAGTACTTTGAAGGTGACTGAAGTTTAAACGTGTAAGAATAAATACACAATTTTTTATAAATAAATTCTGTTTTGTAGGTTTGTTTGTTTATTTTGGGTCTTCCTCCTACATATAGTCTAGCCTCTGACTTCATAATATGTGGTCATTAAATTTAATTTTATCCTTCCTGTATATGGCTCCTATAGACAAGATCTGAACTTAAGAATCACTAAATTTACATACATTTGAGATAAAATGTTAGTCCATTTGCACCAGTGTATTATTATTGTTTATTTTTCTTAAATTGAAATACCATTATTGTCTTTTCTCATGTTATAAAAATGGTGAAGGTTTTAGTGGAAAACACCAATACGAGGGCTATCCAGAAAAAATCCAGCCATAAATGCCTCTATTTTTCATATTACATGGCCAGATACTTTCTGAACAGCTCTTGTATATAACAAAGCATTAGACAGAAAATTTTAAATTTCACTTGAAATCTCAACATTTAGATAGATTTTTGTTTTTAATATTACAGGAACTAAAGGACTTTTGTCCTACATTAACTGAGAGCCTGTTTTGTAGCATCATGTCTTCACATGATTAGGAAACAAAATTCTAGCTGAAGCTTATAGCCTGACCTAACTTCATATCTGTGCTGTGGTTATTTGACTGTTAACACTCGAAATACTCTTAAATGAAAAGACATAATATTAAATAGCATTCTCACATTGATGATTTCTATGCATGTGGTAAAATTAGGTTATTTGTTTATGTGCACTTTAAATATTTATTTACATTTGCAATAATTTCCAAATGTGTAGTGCAGTCAGGTGCATGGGCTTTGGAATCTGACAGGCCAGGCTTCCAGTGCTGGCTTCATTGCTTCCTAGTTTATGTCCTTGAGCAAGTTTTTCAATCATTTTGAGCCTCAGTTTCCTCATCTGAATAATTAGAATAATCCCACTTGATAGAGTTGCTATGAAGAGGCTTTGAGATTATTGCAGCGCTAAGGCAATTGTAATTATTTTTGTAATAGTATGATGGTCCTTTATGGTCAACAGTAATTTGTTTCCAAATGAAGTGGAGAGCTGAACATCAGCAGTGATAATAGTGTCTCATTAGGATTGCACAGAATCTTCCATTTTTTGTGGTACAGTTGTTGGCATGGTGCTAAAAGATGGCACATTGTACTTTGAAATATTTTGGATTCTGCTTCATGGCCATCAGTCAGCAGAGAAGTGAAGCTCATGGTTGTAAAGTGAGCATGCACACACAACCCCGTGATATTAGGTGCATACTAGACAAATGAATAACATACTAATTATTATCCTACCTTGGAGAAATTCTGGTAGAATTGTAGTTTCAGGCACTATGTAAGATCTAGTATTTTAAGCTGGCAAAGTAGTGCTTACTATTTTTAATCCAATTTTTACTCTTAAAAATAATGTAGTATATTCCTTGCTACTCTTGGATGGTTTTATGTATTTTAATTAATGTTATCTTACTGCATTTGTGCCCTGAGGCTGCTTTAGCCAAAAATGTAATTTCAGAAGGTTGATGAAATTAGATAGGTCTGACTGGGGAGACTCTTATTCATATTTATGGTTATAAAATATTTCAGGTATATCTATGTATGCATTCTTGTGCTGTAAACACAGTGTTCTGAATCCATTTGTCTTAAGAGTAGTTCCCACCAGTAAAATAATAGTACCTCCATTGTGGGATGATTTTGTTGTTTTTGGTGTTAAACAACATGTCTTTACATTTTTCCCTTAGAATTTCATCTTTCAGTGATATGTAAAGGAACTCTATAAACCAAAACACAAACAACTTTCCCCTCACGCTCTCTTACTTTATAGCCAGGCCTCACATATTCTTGATTGAGTTGGCATGAGGTATATGCCCAGGTAGAGATAAGCTTTATTTGGGTCTAAGTGAGTAGCCAACTCTATAGCATGGAAAATACATTTTAAGTCATTTGACAGAGCTGAATGCAATTAGTCTTGCAATAAAGTGAAAGATAATCTGTGAGAAAGAAAAAAGTAGTATTTTGAGTGAGTCTTGCAGTAAGACACAGTCAATAAAGAGAAAAGCAATAATCTGTTTATTATGCTAAAACTCAGAGCAGAGTTTGTTGTTAGTGGGAGTTAAGAAGTAACATATAAGATACCACAAAGCTATTAATTAGTAATTGCACAGTATCTTCTCTACCTTAAAGGTTAGGGTGCTGAAACCCTCTTGGTGATAGAATTTGAGGTTGCAAAATTTAAAGTCCTAGGAGGAGGGAAAGAGGAGTATCAAGATAATAAAATCAAACAGCAAAGTGCACTTTAGAAAGCTCACAAGTTTCATTGTAATACTGTGTATTCTTTTTGATATGTGACAGATAATGACTGTATAAAGAGGCTTTTGTTTTATCCAGGGGCTAGTCTCCAAATAGTGACTTTCCTTCCCTCCCTCCCTCTTTCCTTCCTTCCAGTATTTTCATTAAGTAATTTTCTGTTTTGTACCAAGTGCAGTTTTAGGCTCTGGGGACACATCAAGAAAAGGCTCTGCCCTCAATGAGGTTGTATTGCAGTTGCGGGAAGTAAATAAGTCTCTCAGGATTTAGTTCTCCAGAAACATATGTTGAGATGGAGTTTGGGGAACAAAATGTTTATTTGGGATCAATATTGTGAACAGAAGTGGACAGGATTGGGCAGAGGAATAAGTTTGAACTGTGCTGCAGATTTCACAAGGTCTCCAACAACCCTTCAGGTAAGTCTGGAAGGAATATTACATGTCTGAGGGTCCCACACTAAGTCACTCACTTACCAGGTGTGTTATCAGATTTGGGCTTTGCTGGCAAAGCCTTTGGGCACATGAGGTAGCTCTCTGCAACTAAGGCTGACCCTGAGGAGCTGGGGTCTGGAGGCCATCTACCTGCAGGCTCTCAGTGAGTCCTAACAGTGCATCTTCCAGAATACCTCAGTAAATATTTAAAGTATGTCCTGGTGATACCTGATGGAGAAAAATAAAGCTGGATAAGGTGGATAGTGTTGGAGGGAAGAGAAGGCTATATGGAGGTATTTGAACAGTTATCTTCAGAAATTGAGGGCACTGGGGCATAACAGTCCAGGCTGAGGGAAGAACCCAGAGGAGAGGCGCTGAGGAGCAGTGTCCCTGGTGTGTTGAGGGGAACAACAAGGAGGCCAGCATGTGAGCGAGTATAATCATGTGGGGCCTTTTGGCCATTGCAAGGAGTTCACCTTTTATTCTGTATGATGATGTGTATTAGTTTGCTAGGGATGATGTAATAAGAGTACTACAAACTGGATGGCTTAAAAACAAATTTAGTGTTTCACAGTCTGGCTGTTAAAAGTTCCATGATTAAGTTATAGGTGGAATTGGTTCCTTCTGATGGCTGTGAGAGAATCTCTTCCATCTCTCTTAGATTTTGGTGGTTTGCTGGCAATACTAGGTTTTCCTTGGTTTGTAGCTCTCAGCCTTCATCATCATGTGGTATTCTCCCTGTGTGTGGCTTTTCCCCTTCTTATAAGGACATCAGTCATATTATAATTGGGCCCACCTTAATTACTCAATTAATTATATCTTCAATGACCCAGTTTCCAATTAAGTTCACATTCTGAGCTACTAGGTGTTAGGACTTTATTCTTGAAGGACACAGTTCAACCTATAGCAGGTGGGAAGCCAGTGGAGGGTTCTGAATAGATTAATAATCTAATTTATGTTTTAAAAAGGATCCCTTTTTTGTGGAGATTAGATAGAATAAAGGGAGGAAGCAGAACCATTGCATAATCTAGGCAAGAGGTGATGGTAGGTGAGCTGGCGTGTTAGAGATGGCAATTGTGAGTAGTCAGGTTCTAGCTATAAGGTAAGTTGGTTTTCTGTTAGATTAGGTGGTGCAGGGGAAAGGGAGAGAGAGCACATGCGAGTGCATGAGCATAGAGGCAGGGATGGCTCCTGAGCAACTGGAAGAATGGCGTTATCATTTACCGAGATGGGTGAGGTTTCGGAGGAGCCAGTTTGAGGGTAACATTAGGAATTTGATTTAGGACTTCAGTTTGTGATGCCTGTTAGATATTCATATAGAGATATTGAGCGTACAGTTGGCTATATGAAAGATTCTGGAATCTGGAGTTTAGAGATAAGAAGGGACTAGCAAAGAAGACTGGGAAGGAGAAGTTAGTGATGTAGGAAGAGAACCCAAAGAAGTGGTGGGTTCTCAAAACGCATGTAATGAATGTGTTTCAAGACAGAGCAGTCATCCAGTAGGATGAGGGTTCGGATTGACTACTGGCTTTGGTAACATAGAGGTCATTGGTGACCTTGACAAAAGCAGTTTTGATAGAAAGATAGGGATGAACACTTGACTACAGTGAACTCAGTGCGAGGAGAGTAAGAAGAGACTGTAAATACAGACAGCTCTTGATTTTGTAACTAGATTTTGACTAGCTTGCTGAGGACCCATGTTCATTTCAGAGATGCAGAAGAACTAGAATGTTAGAGATAGAAAAATCTTTGGGAAACCTTTACTTAACCGGCTTATTAGAATGGAGGTCAGACACTTAGATTCCCTCCCCTTTTCTTTCACAAGGTTATTTAACTCTGCTCAGTAATGATCATTTCATGCCAAATTAGTCCCTTTCAGACAAGTTTTAGCTCCTTTCCTTCTAACAGGATAGTAATTTAAGAGTGAAACTTAAGAAATCAATAACTTAGCTCCTGCTTTGTTAATCCACTTAGTCTGTTTCATTAATCCACTTAGTTTATAGTCTGAATCACTTCATTGTTTTTGTTTTCTCTTTGTTTAATGACTCTGCTTTGTTCCCTTTCTTAAAGCTACATGTTCCTGTTACTCAGTTATTTCTTAGTCCTCAGGCAGCCAAGAGCCAGGATAACATTATCTCCAAGCAAACCAAGCCCCAGGAAAGTGATTTCTCAACTACCAGCCCTCTAACCTGCCTGATCAACCCTCTTCTCCCATCTTTCTTTGTTCTTCCCCAGCCTGCATGCTTATAAAACCTTTTGGCCTTGCTAGGATCAGGGAAGGTAGACTTTGAGACAAGAGCCCACTGCCTTCCCTGAATGCTAGCATTTTGAATAAACCCACTTTGCTTTCCACCAGTCTCCTCTCTGTTTTTCGGAGGTGGCAAGCAGCACTGGAATCCGATAACATCAACACTGAATTCTTGAGGAGTGAGTAAGGAAGTGGTAGGGTTATATAGGATTAGTCATAAGGGCAGAAATATTTGACCTAAAAGGTAATTTGTGTAGTATTCACTTGCTTGAATAAAGAAAATAAAGAAATTATACACAATTAGGTCTGAGGATAATCATATTTCCAAAAACACTTGTAGCTGCATTTCACTTTCTCCTTTCCCTCTCTTAAAATCAAGAGTTAGGAGAAAAATATAATGAACAGACTTGAGTTTCATCTCTCATTTTTCCTATCTACCAGGGTAAAGGAGCTTATATAAGAGCCATAGGAGCAACTGAAAGAGGGAAGTGAAACAAAAGGGCTTTCAGTTGTATCCTCATCCTGCTCCCCTGCTCAGTGAAACCATTAAGAAAAAGCTCTGTATACCTGCTGTAATTGAATATGGGTGATGGTGTGAACTTAAACGTTCAGGGAAACCTGTACGATTTCAGAATCAAAGGAGATGTTAAATTCTTAGTTTCTACAAGGCCATATTAGGTTTGAATTTTTAAAAAAATGGATATGGTAGAATTGAATTTGATATTGATTTTTCTTGTTTGAAGAGGGCACTTATTTAAGAGCATACCTATTTATTAACACACAGAATTTATTTGATAAATGTGATTATTTCTGTGAGATGAAAGGGACTTTTTCTTTCAGGGATTATTCTCTTCTAAGTTCACAGAGAAAAAAAGGAAGTGGAATTGAACTATACAAAGAAGAGGTTTAGATTTTAAAAAGGGAATGCTTTTGTTACTGGAAAATGGAGTGTCCTTGTCGACATGATGTCCAGGTTCTTGGTATCTCGAGCAAAGAATTGAACGAGACACACACAAAAGTATAGAGGTGAAACAAAGAGATAGTTTATTGAAGGGAAAGTACACTCCAAAGAGGTAGGAGCGGGCTCAAGCAAGGAGAGTGGCTCAAGAGCCCTGATTAATGAGGCTTTGGTCCTTTTATTTTCTTCCAGGTCTTCAAGGGAGACACCTCTGGGCGTGGAGTCTCTTGATTGACAAGTCTGATTGACAAGGGGCCTGTTACATAATGCCTTCTGATTGTGCATTTCCTTTCCCAGAGTTCAGTCTGTTATAACGATATTAATGACCTTCCAGGTATATGTATGGCATTACAATGATGGTATAATGAGGCTCAGGTGAAATGAAGGTCGCTGTAGTTCTCACTGTGCAAGCGTTAGGAACTGGCTCAAACTGGTGGGCTATTTTGTGCCCTTTAACTTCCTTGTATTTGCCTGGAACTTTCTCCTGTGGCTGCCTACCTTGGGGCAGGGATTAGTAGTGAAAGGGTGGTATCAAGGTGCTGACTGTCCAGCAGGGCGAGTCTCATGGAAGGGGTCCCAAGATTCCCCCTATTCTATCTGCCTTCCTCACATTTCCTTGAGAGATGCAATCCCCACAAATCTTTGTGGGAAGCTGAGGGGCTGGAGGTCTCATCTTCTGTATCTGCTTCCTGCTGAGGATGGTGGTTGTCCCTACCTAGTGGAGATCCACAGAGCTCTCACCCTACCTGATCTAAAAGGGGAAGGGGTCCCGAGATCCACCATGTTTACTCCTTTGGTCGAGATGGGCTGAAAACCTTGTTGGAGTACCACTGGTATCCTGATGGTCCCTAGATTAGGAGAAGTTAGTTTAGATAGTGGTTTAAAGGCATTGATTAGAGAAATAGGTTTTAAAGCCCTTGTCACTGGGTAGTTTCAGGATGGAAAGTCTGTTGGGCCTGTGGCCCTTTGACTTCTGGCCCAACTGGTCATTCAGGTGTTATCCCCTGTCTAGGTTCAGAAAGGCCTGGAAGGGATGCTTGCCTGTAGTGATTGTAATCAGCAAGCTGGAGACATGAGTTACAAGTTTCAGAGTAATTATCCATGGGACAGTCTGTTGCTCGGGATGAGGAGCCAGAGAAAATTGATAGGGAAAGCGATTAAGACTTTGGGCTAGGAAAAAGGTGAAACTGAGAGCTAAAGAACAAGAAAAGAAAGTCTTTTAGTGAAGTGGGGGGATGGCTGCTCTGTTTGGCCCATATCACTTTTTCTAATAAGCTCCTTGAGGCTGGTTATGGCTTCTCTGCAGGATTCATAAATCACTGCCTCACAGATGATCAAGGGTGGGAAAGGCAGAGTGATCAGGGGACCTTGGAGAGGGGGTCCATTTGGTGATCCACTGGAAGATACAAGAAAACATCTGGGCAAATTTAACTCTACTTTTAGAGACCTTCAAGCAAGCAAAAAAGCACAACCTTACCGTCTTGCAGGTTTACTTAGGCTTATTCAAGACCCATGGGACCGGTGTTTGAAAGCTGTTGTATCTGTGTAGGAGATACTGAGGTGGGATACAGACATGCTGCCTCATACTGATGGAAGCTCTTCATGGACTCCAACCTTTGCCCAGGCAGACAAATGATTTCTTAAGTTTCTGTCCATTCTGAGCAGTATTTTGTTCTTGTCGTTGCCCTCTTATCTGAGATTGGCTCATATTCAGCTTTGAAATTTAGATAGGAAAGAAAGAGGATTAGTTGGGTATTTTTTTCTATTAAATCCTGTAACGCATTAACATATTATCAGATATTGTTTTGTATGCTTTCCTTCTAGGCTGTAAAATACAGTATTGTTACTTCTAAGATACAG
Source organism: Lyroderma lyra (assembly GCA_004026885.1). NCBI lineage: Eukaryota > Metazoa > Chordata > Mammalia > Chiroptera > Megadermatidae > Lyroderma > Lyroderma lyra. The sequence continues at coordinate 4,162 of PVJL010010397.1, read as the reverse complement.
AAGATTCCCAGGTTGCAATTGTCCTTTTTTTCTGAATTCATATATAATCTAGCATTGGTAACCCTTTGTAACTCTTTTTCATGGCAGTATATGTCTGCTATGGGAAATTTTAAATAAAACCAGCTGTATTAAATATTCATTTAATCGATTTTCACTTCTTTAAAGTCTTGGGTGATTTACCTTCGGGAAATGTGTATTTTGCATTACATTTCTTGCAGCAGCATTTAATTGATACTGTATTTCACAAGGATTATTGTAGTCTTAGAGTTGTGGCTCTGTGCTAATAATTCAGAGGAATAGGATCTCTGAATCTGTTGTTTCTATTTTTAATTGAGTGTGCTTTTGAGCTGACAAGTTTGAGAAGGAGTGTTAACTATTTAATAGATCTGATAGATAAAAACCATTTTTGTGGCACAGACTTGGGAATACTTCGCTTCAGGATGTCATTGAATGAATCAGTTTTTTTATGATGATAAATTCAATCTATATTTCTTTTTAAATTGATATAAAATTTGATAGTCTATATTATTTTGATAGGTATTAGTGTTTGCTTTACTTCTCAATGAAAGTACCTGGGATTCTCAGGCTAAGTGAATGGCAGCAATCGTATTGCTTTTTTTTTTTTTTTTTTTTTTTTTTTTTTTTGGGTTTTTTTTTTTTTTTTTTTTTTTTTTTTTTTTTTTTAGTATTCTGGGGTAATTTTTATTTCCTCTTTTATACATTTTCCTCCAATGTTCTGTATTTAAAATCTTTTATAATTAATCAAGTGAACATTTCAGAAAAGACAATGTTTCTCTTCAATCTTTAGAGAGCACATTATAATAATTGAATTTTTAAAAATCAAGTTTTATGCCATGTGTTTAAAACGAAGGCTTAGAATACATTAATCATTGATTTTAAAGTTTTATTTTCACAGAATGGGCCTATTCATGTAATTTTTAAATTTTTACATTGCATATATTTTGATTATACAGTTCTTTAAAAAACATACTATATACCCTTTGATTCTCTTGCATGTAAAGTGCCCAAAGTGTGTCTAATGTAAGAAGGTCATTGCTTTGTGTCATCACCATTGTAAAACTTTCAAAATTTACTATGACAAAAAAATGTTGCAAAATTAAAACTTTCTTGAGTAGGTATCTTTCTGATGAATTTATGTGGCTTCACATACCGTGGTTCCCAGACCACTCTGTTGTGATTCCAAGATTTTTTGCATTGATCTGATTTTTATAAATATTGTATTTAAATATAATTGTCTTGATTACTGATTTTTTGCCACCTCCTAGCCTTAGGCCCTATCTATTAAATCTGGGATAAAGTCACCTTCATCCCAGAAAGCACACAGCAGGTAAAGAGACTGACAATTGCATCCTTATAGGCATGATTATAATGATGCAAATAGTATGAAATAGTTAATACCTTGTGAAGACTAAAGCCATAGACTATTGAAAATATTTGAAATGGCTTACTTTTTCCGTTAGTGTACCGGGGGAAATGTTGAGCATATATGGTTCTTTGTTTTGACATTGTTTGTCCAAAAGCCTTTTTTCATTGCACTGTCCATTTTTTCCCATCATCAATTTTAGGGGTCCTTTCTGTTTTCTTTTTTATTAATTAATTAATTACTTACTTAATTTTTAAATTCGTTTTTATTGTTAGACGTATTGGGGTGACATCTGTTAGCAAGGAATACATAGGTTTCAGGCATACAATTCTACAGTGCATTGTCAACTTGATGTATAATCAGTTCACCACCTAATGTGACTTCTCTTTCCATCACCTTATATTTAGCTTCCCCACTCCTCTCCCACGCCCTCCCCTTTCTCCCCTCCCTAACCCATTCGTCCCCAAATAAACATTAAACTATTGATTGTGTCCATGGGTTATTTGTTTGTTCATTTCTTTTTTTCTTTGCTTTCAGTTTTATATTCCACATATGAGTGAAGTCATACAGTTCTTTGTTTTTTCTGACTGGCTTATTTCACTAAGCATGATGATCTCCAGGTCCATCCATTTTGTCGCAGATGGCAATATTTCATCTTTTCTTACAGCTGAGTAATGTTCCATTGTGTATATGTACCACAGCTTCTTTATCCAGTCATCTGTTTTAGGGACCTTTGGTTGTTTCCATGTTTTGGCCACTGTGAACAGCGCTGCAATGAACATTGGGGTACATAAGTCTTTGTGGACAAAGGTTTTCAAGTTCTTTGGGTAGATCCCCAGAAGGGGGATTGCTGGGTCAAATGGTAGCTCCATTCCCAATTTTCTGAGGAATCTCCACACTGCCTTCCACAGTGGTGGTACCAGTTTGCACTCCCACCAGCAGTGTACCAGAGTTCCTTTTTCTCTGCATCCTCTCCAGCACTTGTTATTCCTTGTCTTGTTCATAACAGCCATTCTCACAGGTGTGAGGTGGTATCTCATTGTGGTTTCAATTTGCATTTCCCTGATAGCTAATGAAGATGAGCATTTTTTCATATGTCTACTGGCCATTTGTATTTCTTCGTGGGAGAAGTGTCTGTTTAGTTCTTCTGCCCACTTTTCAATTGGGTTGTTTGTTTTTTTGTTGTTAAGTCTTATTAGCTCTTTATATATTTTAGATATTAGACCCTTATCCTATGCGTTATTGGCAAATATTTTCTCCGATTCAGTTGGCTGTCTCCTTGCCTTGTTGATGGTTTCTTTTGCTGTGCAGAAGCTTTTTAGTTTGATATAGTCCCATTCATTTATTTTTGCTTTTACTTCCCTTGCCTTTGAGGACAGGTTCATGAAGTCTTCCTTGAGTCCTAGGTCTATAAGTTTAGTACCGATGTCTTCTTCTATACAATTTATTGTTGAAAATCTTATATGAAGATCTTTAATCCATTTTGAGTTAATTTTTGTATATGGAGAGAGTTCAGAGCTCAGGTTTATTCTTTTGCATCTGTTTTTCCAGTTTTCCCAGCACCACCTACTAAAGAGACTGTCTTTTCCCCATTGTATGGTTTTTGCTCCTTTATCTAAAATTATTTGTCCATATATTTGTGGGTTTATTTTTGGGTTTTCAGTTCTACTCCATTGGTCTATATTTCTGTTCTTCTGCCAGTACCAAGCTGTTTTGACTATTGGTGCTTTGTAATATAAAAATAAGTCAGGAAGTGTAATGCCACCAGCATTATTCTTTTTATGTAGTATTGCTTTGGCAATTCGAGGTCTTTTATGGTTCCATATAAATCTAATAATTCTTTTATCTATTTCACAAAATTATGATTGTAGGATTTTGATGGGTATTGCATTAAATCTGTAGATTGCTTTGGGCAGAATGGCCATTTTAACAATGTTCATTCTTCCTATCCATGAACAGGGGATATTTTTCCACCTCTTAAAGTCTGTTCCAATTTCTTTCAAAAGTGTCTTATAGTTTTCAGTGTATAAATCTGTCACGTTCTTCCTTAAGTTAATTCCCAGGTATTTCATTCTTTTTGTTGTGATAGCAAAGGGAATTCACTCCCTCATTTCTTTTGCTGTGCATTCGTTGTTTGTATAGAGGAATGCTGTTGATTTTTGTACATTGATTTTGTATCCTGCAACTTTACTATATTCGTTAATTGTTTCTAATAGTTTCCTGGTGGAATCTTTGGAATTTTTTATATAAAGGATCATGTTATCTGCAAATAGTGACAATTTGACCTCTTCTTTTCCAATTTGGATACCTTTGATTCCTTTCTCTTGCCTGATTGCTGTGGCAAGAACTTCCAGTACTATATTAAATAGCAGTGGTGACAGGGGACATCCCTGTCTTGTTCCTGATTTTAGGGGAATAGGTTTCAGCTTTTCCCCATTCAGTATGATGTTAGCCGAGGGTCTCTCATATGTGGCCTTTATTATGTTGAGATACTTTCCTTCTATACCTATTTTATTTAGTGTTTTGATCATAAGTGGATGTTTTACCTTGTCGAAAGCTTTTTCTGCATCAATTGAAAGGACCATATGGTCTTTATCTTTGATTTTGTTTATATGGTGTATCACATTGATTGATTTTCATATGTTGAACCATCCTTGTGCTCCCGGGATGAATCCCACTTGATCATGATGTATGATCTTTTTGATGCATTGTTGTATTCTGTTTGCTAATATTTTGTTCAGGATTTTTGCATCTGTGTTCATCAGAGATATTGGTCTG
>PVJL010010396.1:0-49754 GCA_004026885.1 Lyroderma lyra | reverse complement strand
CACACACACACACTAATTCTAAGGGCAAAAGCATGAATCCATCTTGAATTTCTAATACTTGCAGTACTGCTGACGCACCAATAGGTGGCACCGCATGATAAGTATGATGAATCAGCCTCCAAAGAACAAAACTTATTAGGGGCGATAAGGGAAGGAAGGAAAATGCAGAAATAAAAAGGCGATTTCTGTATTTAAATCTCCTTCTTCTCCTAGCGAGATAAGGCAAAAATATTTTTTTTCAGAGAGACATTCTATGATATGTGGAAAGGTGCATTTTCTTTCAGAAATTAGCAGCAGTACTCGTCGGTACTGAAATTCCCTGTACTGGGGTGATTTCACTTCGTGCCCAGGATTATGTTATTTAGGTCTGTGTGTGGAATGGTAGCTATTTAGAACATGTTGTTTTGAAAATGTGAGACCAGCAAATGAAAACATACACACACACACACACACACACACACACACACACACAAACACACACAATGTCTAAGATGACCTTGGCGGCTTTGACATTTAACATGATTTGCAGGCTAAGAGATCCCTGCAGGAAAATAGGCTCCTTTCTCGTCCATGTCGGTAGGACATTATTTTCTTGCCTTTCTAATTTGGGAGAAGAGTCTGTCTGGCGTTAGATCTGTCCCCATTTATATTCTGCATGAGTTTATTTACTTGTAATCATCCTTGAACCCGTCGGCTTTGTTGATTAGGCTCAGGTAATTTCCCAGAACTGTGTAATCAATAGGATGTAATGGGCTACACATTTTTGAAATTTGTTTCTTGCCCATATTCTTAGCAGTAATGCCATTTAACTGAAAAGAATCCAAACAAAACGTACTTCATTGCTGTGGATGCATACAGCTTATAGAACGCAGAACTAGAAAAAAAATAACTCTTTCACGAAGAAAACGGATGGAAAAGTGGTCTTAGCTTCAATGACTTTGTGATTTTTAGTCCTGTGATCTCTTGGATATAAGAGAGCTCTTTTTGTTTTTTTTTTTCTGCTACAGCTTTTGAACTAGCTCCTTTTCTCTGTTGCGTTTGGGGAAATTGGCACGAGAGAAAAAAGTTAGAATAACTTAAATAATGAGACGTTTAACCTTCTTAAACTTCGAAAAACACACTCAGTTTATCGCTTTATATTAAGGCACCATTAAAAATGGGAACCATCATCCAGTTTGGGACAGACACGGCAGAACCTCGAGGTCTCACACAGTTTTGTTTCAAGTCCTACAGGCACCCTGTGGGACTCGGGAGATTTCTCCTTCGGGAGCTGGAATCGAGGGGCAGAGGGCGACCACTTCACCTGGTTCCCTTCATCCTGTAGCACCGATCCTCAGGCGCAACCTGAGTGCCTAGTACAGTCCCTGACATACAGATGTTCAACAAATGCTGCTACTTCCCCTCTAAACGACTTCATGACATAAGAAGTATTCTCAGGGAGGAAATAGAGGCTGGGCGAGGTTAGGTAAATTCCCCAAGTACCTAAAGGTCAGGGGTGGAGGCACAGTGATTCACACCTCAGCTACCCAGCCTATGCTGCTGTAGGCCATCACATAGGAACTTTAGCGTAAGCACAGAAAGGCACGACATGCTCATTATCATGTTTCCTTGTCACCTTGGCACACGTAGGTGTGCACGTGCATATGCGTGCACTCACACACGCACACACAGATATTTAATGGATCTCACTTCATAGAGCACTTGTGAGGGTCCTGTGAAACATGCAAAGTACTGTCCCCAGCACATAAATGCTCAGTAAGTGTTTTAACTGTTACGATTATTTTAAGGGACAGAAATGTATAATAAATAAAAAACAATTTCCTGGTAGATAACCAGGAACATATGCTCAAAGGTATTTTCCAAAGAAAGCTCATGTACATTTTTATAGACATTTACTACATTAATGTCGTATCCTTCAGAAGCCCCTCTAAAAATATCCTCCCTACTTTGTTAGGCAGATCCCAACCTTGCATGAGTCATTGGAAATTTCAAGCTAAGCTAGACTATCCTGAATGTTTTCTAGCTCAACTCCATTGCTAACGTCCTTTAACTCAGTCACTTAATGGCCATTCCTTGCATAAATTTAATGAAGACAGACGTCTGTAAACTAAAATTACATCACATTTGTTCACTGGAGTGGAAGGTAGCGATTAGGCAAACCAGTCTAATTTAAAGAACGTTGAAAGATCCAAAGTTTAAGACTGAGAATAAACGTGAGTCAGCAAAAGTGTTGAGAGTTGCTAATGAAGGTACTTCAGAAAGGACAGGCTCGTGCAGCATGCGTTGTGGAACTTTCAGATAGTTCTGTTTAAGGATAGCTAAGCTTGCAGGTGATACTTCGGCCAAATGGGATGGAACATTAAAAATAAACACATTTCTCTAATAGTCGGTGAAACTGAGCATTTTGTCACGTATCTGTGGGCCATTTGTATTTCTTCCTGGAAGAAGTGTCTGTTCAGGTCCTCTGCCCGTTGTTTAATTGGGTTGTTTGTTTTTTATTGTTGAGCTGTACGAGTTCTTTCTATATTTTAGATATTGGCCCCTTATCAGAAGCGTCGTTTGCAAACATCTTCTCCCATTCGGTAGGCTGCCTCTTTGCCTTGTGGATGGTTTCTTCAGCTGTGCAGAAGGTTTTTAGTTTGATATAGTCCCATTCATTTATGTTTCTTTTACTTCCCTTGCCTTTCAGGTCATTCATAAAATCCTCTCTGAACCCATGGTCTGTAATTTATAGTACCTACGATTTCTTCTATGCAATGTATTGTTTCAGGTCTTATATTTAGGTCTTCAATCCATTTTTATTTAATTTTGGTATATGCTAACAGGCGGTGGTCTAGTTTCATTCTTTTGCATGTGGTTTTCCAATATTCCCAGCGCCATTTAGTGAGGGGGCTTTCTTTTCCCCATTGCATATTTTTTGCTCCTTTGTGAAAAATTATCTGTTCATTATTTTGAATTTATTTCTGGGTTCCCAATTCTGTTCCATGGGCTTGTGTGTCTATTTTCCTGCTAACACCATGGCATTTTGATGATTGTCGCTTTGTAGTTTAAATTGTAGTTGGGGGTGTGATGCCTCCAGCCTTGTTCTTTTTTTCTTAGGCCTGGTTGGGCAAATCCAAACCACAATGAGACACCACCTCACCCCTGTTAGAATGGCCGTTACCAACAGGACAGGGAGTAACACGTGCTGGGGAGGCTGTGGGGACAAAGGTGCCCTCACACACTGCTGGTGGGGAGTGCACACTGGTACAACCGCTGTGGGGGACCGTGTGGGGGTTCCTCAGAAAACTGGGAATGGGGTTACCATAGGACCCGGCAATCCCCCTTCTGGGTATCCACGCAAAAAACTTGAAAACCTTAGTTTACTATGACTTATGTACCCCAATGTTCACTGCAGCGCTGTTCACAGTGGCCAAGACATGGAAACAACCCAAGTGCCCTGTGACAGATGCCTGGATACAGAAGCTGTGGTGCATGTACACAATGGAATGTTACTTAGCCATAAGGAAAGATGAAATACTGCCATTTGCAACAAAACGGATGGACCTGGAGATCATCACGCTTAGTGAGATAAGCCAGACAGAAAACACCAAGAACCATGTGACTTCACTCATACGTGGGATATAAACTGAAAGCAACAAAGAGACAAGACAAACAAAAACTCACAGACACAGACAGTAGTTTAGTGGTCAGTGGTGACCTGAGGATATGGGGGAGGGGTGGGGGAGAAGGGACAGGGACACAAATCCATGGTGATGGAAAGAGCACTGACTCCGGGGGGTGAGCACATAACACAGCACATAGATGATATATGTATTGTACACCTGGAACCTATGGCATTCTTGTTGACCAATGTCACCCCAATACATTTAATAAAATTTAAAAAAAACAATCACTTAATATAATTTTTGAGCTCTGTATTTTTTATTAATAGTTCTGTGGAAGAACAGCCCAGTGACTTCCAAAAGAACAAATACATATATAGGGCAAATTCCTGGGCCGTGCACATGGTTTTATGGCACAAATCCATGATGACTACGATGCCAGCGGTCACAGTTCCAGTCGGGAAGCCTGGAGATAAAGCAGTAAAACACCTTCCTAAGTAATAAGTTGGCGAGTTAAAAGAACAGCTTCTTCATACACCTCATAGCACAGCTATGAGGATTCTACAAAGTACATGGAAGCGAAAACCGGATAGCTGCCAAGAACGTGGGTTAGAATAAGATGTCGAAGATAGAGAAAGGGGTGTTTGAGAGGAGAGTCTCTAAATTAATGAGCTTCCTTTTTTATTTATTAAGGCAGAGAGCGAGACATTTAAAACTCTAAGACATAGATATGAGTCAAAAGAAATCTCTAGAAGTTTTCCACTCAAGGAAGTAGTAAGGATTCCTCAGGTCCCATCTGTTCTGGTTCCTCGGATGTCCTTTAGTGATTTCTCCTTGTCTGAATCACTTCAGAAGTTTAAAAACCGCAGACCTGTCCGCTGTACCCCACTGTCTCTGCCTTGGGTTGGGCGGGCAGAGGATTATTCCTGAACCCAGTGCACTCGCTGCTTCCTACGGAGGAAGCTGGTCTTTTAGTTCTGCGCCTGACAGGATTGCCAGTGGTGTGCGACACTCACGGCACCCTCTTGGTCGCCTGGGGTTCCCGCGTCCCTAAGGGAATGTTACACAGCACAAGTTCGCAAAGGCAGTAGGCGCTGCGCGGCCCGCACCCACAGGGCGACCCCGGTTACTGCTTTGACTCTTTCTTCTTCTTTGCCGGTTGCTTGAGTTCTGGTTCACGGAGAGTCGTTTGGATTCCGCGAACAGACAACAAGGTGTTAAGATTTTGGGGAGCACGTCAGGTTTTTCTTCGCCAGGGTACAATACTGGGTTACCAATTGCGAGTGCAGCAGGCCCCGTACGAGGGGGCCCCGGACGGACAGCTCGCCAGGGACACCCACGTTCCCAGGCGAAGGTGGGAGAGGCCATGGGGCCGTGGCTTGGGAGGCGCCTGTCCCGGAGGTCCCCTGAGAAGCATTGAGCGTTGCTGCTTGGTGACAGGAGACTAGACGGTGACGAGTTGGATTCTGTGTACTTTTGTCCCCTCCCCTGTCTCTCAGTCTCTCGGAGCCTGGACATGCTACCCCATCAGTTGCACACTGTTGCTACGCACTGGCTTCTTAAAGGGCTTCCATAACACACAAGGGGGCTTCGTAACGGTCCTTGTCAACACGGCCCGTGAACCCCGATCGGAGCATATCTGGGGGCCTGATGGCCATACCGACAACTCATTTATCGCCTCCCGTTTCTGAGTATGTGCGGGTACGCGCGCACAGGAGAGCCGTCGGTCTGCACGCTGCGCCGCGTGGTCCAAGCCCGCCTCTCGGTGCCCGGGCGATTCAGGCCGCGAGAACGGCCGTGTCTGTCAGGTCTAACTCACGACATGCGAGCCGAGCCGTGTCGAGAACAAAGTCAAGCATTTTGGACGAACGTGGACAATACTGGAATTGCGGAACACTAATGCCACCCTGGGGTTTGCACTGTCGTGGGTTCAGCCTGCTGCTGGACGAACCCACCCCTGGCCCGCACCAGAACACTGGGTTTCACCCCATTTTGCTACCACGACCTTCCTGATTCAATTCTATGACTCTTTTTTTAAGGTTGTTACTTTTATTGAGAATTTTTTTAATTAAACATATTGGGGTGACATTGGTTAGTAAAATTATATAGGTTTCACATATATATTTCTACAATAAATGCATCGTCTATGTGTTGCCTTATGTGCTCACCACCGAGAGTCAGTGCTCCTCCCATCACCGTGTACTTGACTCCTCCTCCCCCCTCCCCCACCCCCTTACCCTTTGGTACCCAGTACACTGTTGTGTGAGTTTGTTTGTTTGTCTACGATTGTTTTCTTTTTTTTTTTTTTTACATTATTTTTGTTTAATATCAGGCCATAACATGGAGAGTGAGGGCTTTGATACATTTCTAGAATCTTTATACAATTTTAGAATACTTATTAATGATTGTTTTCTTTTTAACTGGGGAGCCTTGATTAGTTCACTGATGCAAGTTTCCTATTAAGTACCGTGCAACACCTTGTCCACTTGACCCGAAGGATGGGCAGACTTCTCTTTGACCTTGTGGGAAGCAGAACAGGAACATGGGGACATGGTCCAAGAGGGGTATCAGAAGGAGGCAGACGGAGAGACAAAGCGACGTGAAGGAGACTTGCGGCAAATCTTGCCTAATTCATGCTACGGGAGAAGGACACCTTTTCCCAACTTCGCTCCATGGGGAGAGAAGTTTCTGAACACACTCCTGGAGTTCTGCTCCTTTTCCTCACAAAGCAGGCCCAGCGGAGGCGGCCTGACTGCTGTGACCTGTAAGCAAGGGTATGCTTGGAGCAGTTCCCCCTTTCTCCCTTTCGGGAATGGGGCTGCCCATGGGGAGACACATCGCGCCCTGCCCCTCCAGACCATGTGGTCTGGCCTGTTGAGTGCTGCTACAAATTGCTGAGCTCTCTGGTCTGATTCCAGGGCCTATTATTAATTAACCTGACCTGATTAACACAACTAAAGCTACAACCTTCAACTTGTACCACATCAATAATGTTAAAGGTGTTATTTGGGTTCTCTACCTCCCTCTCCTGGGTATTATTTTTCAATTTGTTCAGATTCAGGGCAGGGAATCTCCCAGAGACCTCAAGAGAATGCAAGAGGGTGAGATAAAAGGGTCAAATGGATAACAAATTATATGTCTTGAAAACTACTACTCACTTCGAAAAACCCAAAGAGCAGACTCCAGTTTTAACTTTACTGTTTGCAAAAATATATCACAAAAACAGCACCCCCTGCATGTAAAATACTTGGCCGATGCACACAAATGCTGATTCTGGAATTCCGGTCACTCTACCGTTTGAACTTGCACTTGTATTGAAATTCACATATTTTCATAGATAAATGAAGCATAATGAGGATGGACTTGGTTGAAAACTGTCATGCTATTGGTTACTCATGTTTTCAGACACGCTTTTTGTAAAACAGGATATAATTCTAATGTTGAGGAGATGTTTAATGTAGATCATTTTAAAGAATGATTTTTACAACATTCCAATGTATGAACAAATACAACCTCCCGCATTCCATAAACTAAATTTTAATTTTTAAGTACATGTCAAAGAGTATTTTTGAGGGAGCAATGTTGGGAAATCAAAGAATCCTGTGGATGCCCTCAAATTCCTCCAAGACTGCAGCTCATTCTTGTACATGATGATAATGAAGAAAAAAGAACCTGATTGCGGAGGAAAGCAATTTTTTTCTTACGTATGACAAGATGTGAGCAATACAATTTCATACTGTTAGAAATTGTCAGCAAAATGATGTTGACCCACCCAACAGCGACCTTTCCAGGAATGACATGCAGAGAAATCAGAAAAATAAAAATTTCACCATATGAGTCAACATCCCCATGTTAGAATGGGGAAACTTTTTCATTAAAACACAAGCCAATCTTCATTTCCTCTCACCCATCAGACGTACCTCTTGGGCTTTTCAGGTTTGTAGATCATTCTATTAGATGTTTTCATGCCAGAAAAGTTACCCAGAGTGGTTCACTTAGGGATTTGGACATCCTTGTCAAACGACCTTACACATAGCACGTTCTAGAGTTGTCCAGGGCTCAGCTGCCTGTTGGGTGATGCCTGATGAGCATGAGACATTCTAATACCAACTCTAGAATGTGCTATGTGTAAGGTCGTTTGACAAGGCTGTCCAAGTCCCTAAGTGAACCACTGTGGGAACAGCTCAGGCACACACACATCTGCCTCAGCATCTCATAAATCTAATTATTTGTGAAAATTAGCTGACATGAATTAATTCATGGGGCAGACTGCAGTGAACAAGGATTCGGGAGGAACTTGGTTCTAGTTCGGGTTACGCTATCGAGCTATATAATTGGACCAACCACTTAGGATCTTGGGTTTTGAGTTTCCCATGTATAAAATGCGAGAGCTAAGTTATTTAAAATTCTCTTCCATTCAGAACATACTAAGTTTCTCATTTTAGTTGTTGTGGGACAACGAAGAATATCAGCAAAGAGACAGATATCATTCACAGATCAGATTAACTTCGTGGCATTTAAACCAGGTCAGCACAGAAGATGCACCGCCTGTTTGTAGTTATATTTACACGCCAGAGGTTTTAGAGGCATAGCATTTGGGGGGTGCTCAGAAACTCATAGAATCTGTCAGTGATTTTTTAAATCGTTAACCCCTAAACTTTCACCTGTGTGTTGTTCGCATGGAAATTAAAACACCCTGTTGGTAGCAGCAATAATTTAATTTGACCTTTCAGAAGAGTAAATTAAGCATAAGTTATATAGGCAATTAAGCAGAAATGCTAACTATAGGCGTGGAGTAGAAGCCATGTTCTCCTCCAGCGTGCAGAAATACACCTGTTGACGTGAACGAGGAAGGCAGGTATTTCGTTGTCGTCCGTGGTACAAGTCATGGTACACGCATGTGCATCTCCTTTCTAGCTGCAGTGGATGCGTATGCCCATGCATCTTTCAGTGCCACAGAGATGCCACAGTTCTTTCTCTGTGTCTCCTTCTGGTGATCCCTTTTGTACTGGTGTCTAAATCGCTGGGTATGGCACGAGGGGAGGTTCACAACGGAAGAAACACAAACTGGTTGGAGCCATCCTGGGCCACCAGCTTCAGGCGCAAATGCGTGAGTTCAGTGTCCATCTCAGATCCCCACTGACCGTGTCCTTTCCTCGTTGTCATCATTGGCAGCGCATCCACAGCTCTTGAATGGCCTCGTTTCCTTGTTCATGGAAACAAGGCCTGCTACCTGCTCATGACCCACACCCACCTTGACAATGCATGTGCAGTTGACATTTTCTCCTACATGTGCCATTTGGTATTTGTCTTATCTATAGGTATTGGGTATCGGTAGTGAGATACGTGTGTCTACGCCAAAGATATGCAAGCAGTGTGCCACTGGTGTGCGACAGATGGGTCACAGAGGACCTGACACATCATTGCTCCCAGTCCCAGGCGGGCAGAAGCCCTGGAGTCCAGTTGTTCCTTACCGAGAGCAGCCTTATCTGGGAATGGCAGTGTGCTTTGCTAATATACATATGATCATTTTCTAGAGATAGAGAAGTGATGATCTAGACTCTTGCTACTCACAGTATAGCCCTCAAGAACCACCAGCAGCACTGAGGGGCCTGTGAGAAACGCAGGGCCCCATTTCCCATGTCACATATCAGAATCTGTATTTTCTCAAGGACCTAAGGCGATGCTTACGTATGGTGGCGTTGGCTAGGCTCTGCGCAGAGCTGTGTCCTCGGGACCCAGGTAGTTTGAAACTTCACGTGCACTTCAGAATCACCCGGAAGTGGTGGGGGTGGCTTTTACAAATCCCGGGGTCCGCACTGCACCCCAGACTAGAATCTCAGGGGCCGGCTCCTAGGCAGGGCGTCGCTGAGATGTCCCAGGTGACTTCAATCTGCAATGCCGAGCACCACTGATCCGACAACTCTTCCGCCCCTAATATGACGGAGCACTCCATGTTCAGAGAGTCCGAAGATCCAACAGGAAAGGATGACACGGTACTTGCAAGAGCTGCTTGTTGTGTGTTGTACATGTGAGTGCACGTACGTAGGGGTGGGTGTGTGGTGGGAGCAGGGAATTAGGTGGGAATTGTGCACAACGAGATGCATAGGTCCTGGACATCTGCTTACAATATTGTGCCTACCGTACCCCTAAACATTTAAGAGGGCAGATCTCATGTTGTGTTACCACAAGAAAAAAAAGAATACTTAAAAATGGCAAACACATATGCAAAATGTACATGAATCGTGTCACCAGGTACATCATTCTAGGTAGAGCTAGTGCCCTTTTTTGCCAACCCCCTGTGACCTGCTCTTGAACTCTAGAAAGTGTCGAACACTGTCCTGTTCTTTTACTCTAAATCCTCCCAGGTATCAGCGCCACGTGGCAGCCACGATTCTTTAATTGAGGTGAACCTTTGAACATGTGGGTGCTGTTTCTCCGATGGCTCTTCAGTCCTGTTCTCGGGCCTGGGACTGTAGTCTCGTGGCAACCACATAGTAGGTGCTTTCACACTACGTGCTGGACGCGTCTAAAGAAAGGCTAGCTTGTTGCTGGTGAAACGCGACTAGTAACGTCTCCTAACGATCGTGAACCGTTCCTCTTCCCAAATTATTTACCCACCTGTTTCTCACACACCCTGGACGTCCTCTCCCCTGACAGAGTTCAAAATAGTTTGAACATAATCCGTTTTAAGAAGGCATTTCCCGTCTAGCGCACACCCGCTATGCCCCGGAGTCCTCTCTGAGGTCACAGTCTTTTTCTTAAGAGCCATTGTCAAGTCCTAACCCCCTCCATGGACTGATACGCATTTTAAGGTGCGCTTTCCGGAATCTTCGGCGTCTGCCTGTTTTCAGTAACCCCCAGCCCCCTCGCAGATGCGCTGGGCCCCGGCCTGTCCGTGTGTCCAGCAGGGCCGTGGGACCTGTGACCCCGCTCGCTTCCTGCCGCGTCGTGCCTGAGCGCTGTGTGTGGGGGGGTGTGCGAGCGCAGCCCGTGTGTCCGCGGCCGTGGCGGGTGTGGACATCTCCCTGGCAGGCACTTAGCAACGACGGCATGAGCAGCGTTGCAGATGGGGAATACATTCAGGAATGTTCGGAAGTCTTTTTTCTTCCTGGAAAAATTACATTCTTTTGCAGCATCATAAATTGCTGCCTTTTTTTTCGTAGCAACTATATGTAGCCCTCGAATGCTTCATCTCACTTTGAAATGTCAAAGTCATCCTTCTGAAAAGTCATCCAATTAGGTCAAATGTATTGCCTAATAAAAATCTTTCACCTTCTCCGTGAGCCCTGGGACGAAGTTAGGGCCTTTAAGAGCCGTCCGCGCAGGCGATGGCCTGGGCCTTAGGATTCAGTATCCAGGCTTGGAATGATGCAAAATCGGTTTTAAAAATCAAACACTACATTTTTGGGGGGGTTGGGGGGAAGACACCGAGAACAGACAACACAGCATTTAAGATTGTCAACTCCCAAGTCAGACAGGGTTAAAGCTCGATTGCTTTTGACGATCCAGTTCCCCGTGTGCAACGTGGCAAATCACAGGACTTGACTCGCAGGGTTACTGCCTTCCATGATAGGCCGCGAAGAAACCTTCGTGCACCCGCCACGTAGGAGATAATAACCATGGCGTCTCTTCGTCGGCGTTGTTCAGACCTGACGCCTTCCCTTCGCCCTCGTGACCACTGGACTGGTCTGTCCCTTGGCCATCACGGAAGAGGGGTCGGTGGCCGAGTCCCACGCTGCCCGCGGATGAGCCGTGTCGCTTGCGCACAAGGTTGCAGCCCAGGTCCATTGCTTGTTCTGTGTCCGTGCAGCTCGTGCCCGTAGAGCTGGCAGGCCTCAGACGCCCTGGAGTGAGGTCGTAGCGCGCATGTACCTGCTTCTCATATCCGAAGGGGTGCTAACGAGGCAGCAGGGACCCCTCCTCGTTGCGCCCCTAACCACACTGCCCAACAGGTTTGTCTCTCGTCTCTTGATGGCTGGCTGGCCACTCCCACCTCCCAGCTGCTGGACGTCACCGCCAGGACCCCTTGCATTTGTCTTTGCTCCCTTTCTTCCTTCTCTGGGACTTTGTTGGCTTGTCAGGCATGCCGTGTCTTAGGCTGACCTTTTCTGCAAGTCACCAGTCAATGGGATGCTCTGCACACTGCGGCGTGCACGGACCCATCGTAATGTACTTGTTGAAATAGTTGGGTCTCTGCTACTTGTCGCCTTGGTCCACTTGTCGAGGGCTATTTAGAAGGCATTCCTTTAATGTTGAAGGGACTTTTGTTTTGTCTAAGACAACTTTGAAGATATATGCTGTTGCCCTAGGCTGAGGGTTTTAGCCAGCTAGTCTTGGAGGGAGATGAGGTTCTTGCATATTTGGAACCCAGAAAAAGTCTTTCTTACAAGGTATTTAACCGGCACCCATGGGGCTGGGGAGATGCCAGATAAATGGAAGGAGACTCCATGAACCGGAACTCAAGCAGCCGGCACGAGAGCCCGTCCCAACAGTGCGAGACGGTAGATGCCAAGGTGGCATTTGGCTGTTGGGAGGGGGCATGGAACACAGTAGATAAACGAAGAGCTCACGTACACACAACACTTCATCCCGGTGGACTGTGATTTCCATTCTGCTGGCACGTCGCTGAGGCCAACACGTCTGCGTGCCACCCCCGCCTTCATTTATTATAAACATTATCTTACGGCTCCTGCCACCGATCTTCCTTCTCATACTGTAATTTCAAAACGAGACCCAAAATTGGAAATGTGAGTGACACACGAGGGGTAGGGTAATCTAAAGTGATTTGCTGCTAATAGGTAGGCTATAATATTAAAGACTTTATTCTTTTGGTAGATGTTAATAGTTCTGTTACCATGGAACATTTATTCCTTTAATTTCATGTAAATTTAAATTTTATGATTGCTTCTCCAAGATTATATAATCCTTTTTTATTATTGAAAAGAATCACAATTATGCAAATGATTCCATCCAAGGAGACAAGCACCAATTAACTGTGAAAGACAGGCCGTTGCTGTAAGAATTGTATTCGCGCTAAATGGAATTGGACTTTTCTTAAAATAAACCTTTAATAAGAAAATTCAGGGAGTGCAGATTTTAAAGGCAGCCAGTTCGCCGAGACAAGTTTGTACGCTGGCCGTAATAGGTTTGCATTTGAATATTTAGACTTTTCTTTTACTCTCGTAGGCTTTTAGCCTTGTAAAAAAAAAAATGACTGCTTCAGCAACTACGAAATAGTGCAGGGAAAAACCTCACTCAGGTTTATATAAATTTAACCTAACTACTCCCTGTCGTTATTAAGAAAGCTGGGTAATCATCACCGTTTTCCTGATTTTTTACAAAACCTGAGTGGGCTTCGTGTTTATTTATAGCGCCTCTAAAATTAAAACCAGTTTTCATTATGATTCTTCAACGTGCACGGAGCGAGAATTTCCCCGGGGCCGACTGTTCGGCGGTGAAGCGCACCCAGCAAAGGCCTTAGGTGGCGAGGCTCCATGGGCTGCAGCTCTGCCGCCGTGACCTGCCACCACGCGCGAGGGCCCCACAGGACTTCGGGTGGTGTCGCATGCTCCCTAAGAGCGCGGATTATTTTAGAACCAACTGACCAGGGTTCAAACCCGGGTCCTTCCGGTTATTGGCTCCTCGGGCGAAGCACTTAACCTCCGACGAGTCCCTGTGTATCCATTTGCCCACAAGTTTTAATAACAGAAGCCGCTTGATGCAAATGAAGCGAGTTAATCCGGGCGCTTCAAGGTGTCCCGCACGCAGTGAGTACTCACGGGGTCACTGCCGTGACGATCGCCTGCCTTGCAGAGGAGCGTGTGCTCTGGAGAGCTGAGTCTATACAAGGAACATTCTGGTAGCTTTCTTTGGTGAAAAGCAGGGGTGGGATAAAGCACCCACGTTTCTACCCAGATCGCACTTCCCGGTGAATCTGATCTCTCGGGTGTGTGGGGGACAGAGGCAAGAACAAGATGGCCGCATTTGTGGGCGGGCGCGCGGACACCCGAGGGCGCCAGCCGCACCCCTGACCTGGCATTTGAGGGCTCGGAAGGAGCTGCAGATGTTGGCACAGATGGTGCTCATCTGGCCTGGGGACATTCGTCTTCATCGAGAGCTCTCAGGTTTGCACGGAGTCTCGGGCTGACAGGAACTGGCTAAGGAAATTGGACCTCACTTATGAGCCCGGGACCATTGGGGTCGGATTCTAATTGGAAACATCACCTATAAATAGCTTTGAGGACCCGGGAATTTAAAAGGCAGCAGCGACTGTTTCAGAACCACCGGCGTCACTGGCAGCCCCTGAACGCTCGGTCCCCACTTAGGTAACTGAGGGAGCCCCGCCAGCCGCCGTGGGACACGGGTAAACCTGGGGCGACACGCAAGTCTGTGGGGGGCCTGGCCGCAGACGTCACAACCAGGCGGGTCGGGAGGAACGCCACGGCCTGCTGGTGCCTGTCGTAGCCCCCGTCCTCTGTAACCGTGTGTCTGGGCTCTCGTCCCGGTTCTGCCACTCAGGCACTCGGTGTCCACGGACACGTGTCTCCGTGTGTGTCCCCGTTACAGTCTCCCCCCCTACGAATCCGGTAGCATCCCTAAGAGCCTTCCCAGCTCTGGCAGCGTCTGATTCTTGCAGAGGACTGCGAGACCCTGGGCCATGAGTTCCGGGAGCTCCGGCGTGAGCAGGTGAGAGCTGCTGCGCCCATCGGAGGGCAAGTTCAGACTCGGAAGCCCTGGAGATAGCGCCCCTTCCGCAGGAGCTCCGACTTTGGACCCCCACGGAAACCTACTGAGCTTCTCCCCAGTGACTCACACACTGCCACACCGTGTCTGCAAGCACAGCGAGCTTCCCCGGGCAGCCGGAGCTCAGGGCCCGTGCGCCAGCAGAGCCGGCCTGTGCTCTTCGGCCGGCCGGTTCATGAACGGGCTGTCGGCAGCGCTGCCTTGGCCACCGGAGAGGCCGTCTGTGCCTGCTCCTGCCGGCCAGTCAGGACTTCGAGCAATTCAGTATTTGCGACTGCTCTTCCTCTTCATATTTACTGGTGCAAGTCACGCGGCCTCGGCACCTGTTCTGCTTCCCGAAGCCGTGGCCTGGACTCTGCTCAGCGCGGGCCGTGAGAGACGTCGCGGGAGCGCCGTGCCCCGGCTGGCATGACGGCCTGTTAGTCTGGAAGTTTTCCAGTCTGGCGTTTTGCCTTTAAGTCTGTGGTCTCTTCGGGGTTCATTTGTTGATTTGTGATGCAGGTGTGGCTTAGGCTGCGTTCTTCTTCTGCTTCCCTGATGGCTGTCCAGTGGCCTGTCCCTCCTTCTCTGAATTGCTTTTGCCCCTTCGTGACAAATCCGGTCGGCTTATTGCGTGGGGCTATGTCTGGATTCTCCATTCTGTTCGGTTGATCTGTGTGACTGTCCCTTCACCAATAGTACACTGTCTTGGATAATACAGAGAAATAGTAGGCCTTCCTACTATTCTTTTTTTTTTTTTTTTTAAGGATTAGTTTAGCTATTCTAGGGACTGTCTTTTCACATAATTTCTGAATGATCTTGTCTATGTCTACAGAAAAACTTGCTAGGATTTTAATGGGAATTGCATTAAAAACTTCTCCTTAGGTCTTCCTTCATTTTTTTATCAGCATTTTATCACTGTCAGCATATACATCCTGTATATTTTTTGTTAGATTTATCCTAAGTTGTGACATTTCCTTCGCAGTAATTATACATGGTATTGTGTTTTTAATTTGTTTCGGCATATTCTGTATTAGTATATAGTAATTGAATTGATTTTTGTTGCATGGTATATCTTGTGAACTAACAGAGCTCACTTTTTAATTCTCAGAGATGTGTTTGCATGGATTCCTTAGGATTTTCTTATCGGCTACAAATGAGGAAAACTTTATTTCTTCCTTTATAGTCTGTGTGCCTTTATTTTTTTTCCTTATCTTATTGCAGTGGCTACCACTTACAGTACTGTGTTGAATAACAAGGACATTCTTACCTGGCTCCTGATCCCAAAAGAGCCTTCGGTCATTAATTATTATGATGTTATTCATAGAGATTTGAAGAAATTCCCCCTTATTTCTAGTTTACTAAGTATGTTTATCATAAAAGTGTGTCAGAGGTTAATACAAGGTTTTTCTTGATCTATTGCAGTGATCGTGTGTGTTTTCTATTTTCTCTCGATCTAGTGTGTTACATTAATTGATCTTTTTTACATCGAATGACTCTAGGAAACCAGGGATGAATCCCCCTTGGTCCTAGCTAAACCCTGTACGTCCATCTAAACTCAATTCAGGTGTCACCTCCTCCAGGCAGTCTTCCCTTCTACTACCCAGTTGGTTAGGTGCCTTTCCTCTGAGTTTCTAAAATAACCGTTGTGTATCCACCATTATTCTTTGCTATGTTTCCTGTAAAATAATGGTGCTTAAGGACTGTCTGCCCAACTAGGCTGTGAACTCCCTGAGAGTTGCACTCCAGGTTCATTCATGCTTGCATTTCCAGTGAGTAGCATGGTGTCTTCTGGTAATAGGTACCTAAATGCTTGTCTAGAGGGATCAAAAAGAAAAAAAAAAAAAGGTGTGCTCCCTTTCTAAGAAGTTAGAAACAAGCAAAATAAGACCTTCACCATTCTCAAGTTTTCCGGCCTGGGTATTGATTGCATTGTCATTATCAGTCTGTGTGTTGTGAGTGGGAGTCCTGACCTAGTCATTGCTGAGTGGATGCAGACTTCATACTCCCCAAAGTGCACGGGGGTCTCTCTTAGAAAATCTAAGACCAAGCCAAGAGAGAGTCAAAGTGTTCCCATGACTAGAGGAAGTCCTTCGTCAGCTCCAAATGGCTTTTCTTCCTCACCCAAACATCACTGAATGTCTGTCATGAATCAGGATGTACACTGGGGCACATCACGCAGTCTTCATTCTCTGGAATCTTTCTCTTCTGTTTTTCTTAATGCTTCGATGCTTCCTCTGCCCTTACTTTTGCTCTGGCATTGAAATGCAAAGAAAACTTGTGGTAAACCTCCAAAGTTACTATTGCTAGGAGATGACAGGCAGAGAAGTACTTTAGGAAAAATTAGCCTGCTGCAGGAGTGGCACTGCTTCCATTTTTCCGGATCAAATGTCTCACTGCGTGTACACATCCAGGGACGAGTGACATTGGAGAGCTTCACATTTTCATCTGCACAATGACATTGATGGTATCTGTCTCTAGGACCGTTCTGGAGCTTAAATGAGGTAGTACATAAAGAGTGTGGGACATCAGTAACACAGAATCCTACCTGGTCAACCCCTGTCCTCGGTCTGTTCCCCACTCATCCAAGTGTGCTCTCAGGATGGGGTGAATCACAGTCATTGCGATCTGAGTGCGGAACTTAAATCAAGGTGATGGCCTCTTCTGGGGGTATTTGACCTTGAGTCTTTCATTGACATCTGCCCCCACGTGTTCAGTGAAGACCGAATAAGGGAATTGTGCTGGGCACTCGGCTGGGCACCGGGGGGCGAGGTCCTGCCGAGCTAAGAGATGATCAGGCCAAGGGGCTGCAGTTGGGGTGCGGAAGTGCAGCCCAGGGTGCGGGGCTGCAGGGCTGGCCTGGGGGCTCAGGGCTCGTACGGAGCTGTGAGTCTGAGGGCTCTGCTTCCAGGGGACAGGAGCCTGCGTGGGGACACTTAGTCACACTTAGTCACACATTGGACACCCCCGTGTAAGTCGATAGCAGGTGTTGGGCTTGGAGAACGTCCACTTACTTTAAGATGTCCTTCAAGGGTGCGTCGGACGCAGCTTCACGGACTCCCCTGTGAGAAGGGACTCGGGGGGCCATGCAGGGCATGCCCCAACCCCCTGAGAGGATGCTGTGTGTGGGGTGCCTGCCACTGTCCCTGACAGGAGTTAAGCCATGCTCGATGCAGGAGCTCCCTGCCATGTGCAGAACCCTTACGGAACCGGGGGAACGACACCAGAAGGCCCCCAGGAGACTGCGGGGCCGCACCCCCGTGTCTTGCCCAGAGGTACACATTCCTATTCCTTCGGGACCTCGCTCGGTAACAGTCCCCTTGACATGCAGTGTCGTAAAGTTCCTAGTCACGTTGACGACGTGGGCTCCCCCACGCGGAGTGGGGGCGTCCCCTCCAGTCGTCGTTCACGTTGTGGACTCCCACCCTGTCACGGCCGCGGCCTAAGTCAGCATCTCGTTCTCCTGGGCCACATCACAGTGTCCGATCGGCAGTGTTGCAAGAGACTTGAAAGCCTCGCTGCTGCTTTCCCACGACTGTCGTCACATCTTCTCTGTCTCGTCACAAGATAGCACGGACGGACGGGCCTCGACGACACAAACGATTTTCTCCAGGTGCCGAAGCCAGAAGTCCACCCTGGGGCGCCGGTGCTTCCTGGGGACAGTCTTCCTGGCCTCTTGCTGTGTCCTCACACCGCTAAGGCACAGGGACAAAGCCAGTGTGCTCTGGTCCCCTCCCCTCCCCCGAATTCTGTCCCAAAGACTGGCTGCATTTGCCACCGCCATCACGGCGGCGCGTGGGGCTTCAGCTTGGGAATTTGGGCGGAGGGACGTTTCGGCTCCTGGCCCTGCGTGTCCCGGGGGGCGTCGTGGTCCGAGGTGCTGGCGTTGGAGACGCTGAAATGAGCCTAACGGGATGAGGTCAGGTCAGGCCCCCATGGCAGCCGCCTTCGTCACTGGGTTTTCGTTTCCTGTCCCCAACTCTGTGTTACCTTTCCCAGGGGAAAACCCACTCTTCCCCTGGGCCAGAGCAGGAGTCGGGCCACCACTGCTAACGAGTCAGGGAGCAGTAGGACACGCTCTTGCTGCACAGGGTACAACTGAGCATTCTTCCTGGCCGCTGAAGATCAAGACACAGTTGAGCCTTTTATGCCATCAAAGGTCCCAGCGCCACATTGGAGCTGCTGACGCGCACCAGAGCCACCAGCAGCCACAGACGTGGTGAGGCCTACTGTCATCCTGCGCTCCGTAAATTGTTGGAGCACTTTCCTCCGGCCTGTGGTAGGTGAAATAGTATGGACCATTTCCAAGCCTCCTTTGTGTCTAGCCTGGTTCTGAAGGCGGTCTGACTTGGCAGTCCGTGTGTCAGGGCCGGGACCGGAATGCTTGTGATCTTCAGGGCACACGTGTTTGCGACCACAGACTGCCGTGCACCCGTGCACACATGCGCATGCGCACCGGTGCCGCCCATCGTGGACCGAAGGTGGCTGCAGCCTAAGGTGTGAGGTCTGTCCTTGTCCCTCTTCTGTCCCCTGTGGACATAAATCTCCCTCCTTCCTCTTCTTCGTCTCGTGTCCTCATGTGACCGCGGGCCGTCACGGGGAGTTTCGGGATCAATCCCCTCTTTGTGCACCCCGCATCTTTCTTTCCTGCCCCCCATCACAGTGTGGCTGTCCCTGTCCTCTGAGCTTGGCTCACGCTATTCCTGACAGCCTGCTGCAGGCGTTTCAGCAGCGGCTAGGGCTGGGATTCTGTGTGGGCGAGGTGGAGTTTCCGTGTCCCTAGCGTGGTCGCCCTGACTACAGTGAAACAAAGCAACGAACAAAAGCGACTGTCATGGAAGTGGGTGGGAAACGGAGGTCTTCAACGTTAGCGCTTGCAGAAGGAAAATGACCTTAAGTGCAACTTGCACAGATAAAGAAGCCTTTTGGCCACTGGGATCTGGCGGTTCCCAAAGGCTTTGGAAACAGGGCTGGGATCAGGAACGTGGGGCCGACTGTCCCTGAGATAGTAGTTTTAGGAGAAACTATGGCGCTTGGCACCTCAGAAAGTGGAAAGGGGAACACGAGGCTGTGACCCCTGGCTATTTCCCAGTGACTCGCAGAGAAAAGCCCTCACACCCTGCCGCAAGCCCTTACCTCTGCGGGGAACGGCCGAAGCGTGGCGAAATGACATTTGCTGGCACTCGCTGTTTTCACTGTTCAAAGGACAGAAAGGAGCGGGGATAGAAGAAAAAGTCAGACCACGTGTTACTGCTTTGGCTCTCTGAAAATCCCGTCCCGTCGATGAGAACCTGACTGCACAAGAGGACCGGGCTGCTGGTGGAGCCATGCGAGTGAACACCGGCACAGGTGTGGGCATTGACCCAGAAGTGGGCACCGGCCCTGCCTCCTTCCGTGGGGGCCCGCGCAGGCTGTCCGCGAGGTCCCCAGCCGTGGAATGAGAGAAACACAGGCGTTCTTGGTTGGCTTTTTAGGACGTTCTTACTCATCGGATAGAAAGAAATGAAGAAATAAATAACCCATGGACACAATCAATAGTTCAATGTTTATGTGGGGATGAGTGGGTTAGGGAGGGGAGAAAGGGGAGGGGGTGGGAGAGGAGGGGGGGAGCTAAATATAAGGTGATGGAAAGAGAAGTCACAGTAGGTGGTGAACTGATTATACATCACGTTGACAATGCACTGTAGAACTGTATGCCTGAAACCTATGTAAATCTCACTAACAGATGTCACTCCAAAAAGTCTAGCAATAAAAATGAATAAAAAAAAATAAAGAGGCCAAGGTCTACCCAAATAATGAGTTAATGGCATTTTACACAGACCCCCTGAAAGTAAATTACTTTATTACATGAGGCATTTCATAAGAACTTAGAGGTGAGACCAAAAGGAAACTAAAGCAAACATAACAAATGTTTGTAAGGTCTAAAAGGGCTGTTTGGTTGAAGGCACCGAGACTGTGGAGTTGGTGGATACCACAGAATAAATAGCTCATCTTGACTGACAAAAAACCAACCAATCAACCAACCAAAAGCTATATATATATATATATATTTGCCCTATATCTCTCCTCTTTGCATTGTAACTACCACTTTGTTTTTTTAATTTGGCTTTTTTGCAGCCTAAACACATCACATAATGGTTTCTTTTTTTCCCCAATTTTTTGCCACAAATATTTGGTTTCTTACTATGTTCACGTCTTAAGTAAAATGGTGACAGTTACAGAGGCCTCGAGTTCTACCTCTTCAATTAGCTGAGAGGAATCACAGTGCCATCAAGAACGTCACCTTCCACATACAGACCTGCTGCCAGTGCAGGGACACGACATCGTTTTATGTCCTGTACCTGATCTGAAAGCTGCCTGGACAGAGAAATACGTATTTGTCTGGGGACCCAACTTCCTACTCAACCTGCAGACTCAACAGCATTTACCGGGGACCTGGGTTTGTCACATCCCTGGGGACTGGATGTGTCAGCGTGTGACTTAGGATGCTAGTTGATCTTCAGCTAATTGACAAATTCACCAGGAAGTTCTGGTGCGAAGGTCGTCACAGTCCACAAGGATACTGAGTCTTCCTAGAAGTAGGACATGACATTTTGGGGACTCAGCCAAATTATGTGCTCCTTTCTTGTTGCTTGAACACACCTTAAGGAGCAGCTTGAGGAGTGAGATGAAAGTGAAAGTCTCTCTGTGCTCCGGGAACTGAGGTAGGATCAACATTGAAAAGTCAAATCTGTGTCAGCGGACTAGCCTAAACGAGGAGAGTGCTTCGCTAGGACCCATCTGCGTCGGACCGTAAGGAGCGCACGTGTGATGGCGTGCAGCCCTCCTGCTGGGGACGGGGGTTGGGGTGTCAGGCTGAGTTTCTCCCTCAGCCATCACGACGCGCGTGTGTTTATTCCAGGACTGTGTGACAGGATCGGAATAAGGTTTCTCCGGGCAACCCTCTCTCCTGAATAAAAGAATCAAGTCCTGTCCCTCGTGGACTTGACTTTCAGTGTAACTTTATTTTGCAACTCCACAGGGGTAGCAAAGTGTCAAGTTTTGAGAAACCCCATAAAGATCATGCTAAGCATAAATACAAGGGGCTCCTCAGTAGCCAGAACCCCAGTTGCTTGCATTCCAGCTACATGCACCTGTCCGGCATCTGCCCATCCCCGGGGGTGCCAGCTAACGCAGAGGCGACTGTATTGCCACATAAAATCTGATTTATTACAATTAAACCCCTGCAAATAGACCCACTTCTAGAAACACCACATTGCCTTTGCTAGGAGAGCAGTGTGTCTTCAACTCCTCTAAATTCCAACCTGCCTCACGTCTAGTTTGTTTTCATAGTTTCCCCTTAAATACATTTTAATTGAATAGCATCTTGTAATTCAATCTTGAGGCTCTGCTAATGTGAAAACCCCACAGTGATGTCTGTGGGATTTAGAAACAGCTCCAGAATTCATAGATTGAATCACCTTCCAAGTATTCTTTTGGGGCTCAGTGATATCTGAAAAATCTTATTCAAGACACATTTACACACGATTAGTCATTTTAATATTTGCCTGGAGCGTCTCTTGGGCACCACTTCACATCTCCGAGACTCTCCTCTCATTCCCGCCACATCTGGGGAACCAGGTGCCCCTGTCCTGGGACTGGCTTCCTCTTCCTCTCTCTGCCACTCTTTCTGTTCCCTCCTCCTGCTGCACGAATCGGACTCCCACAGAAGCCGTTGTCTATCATGTTATTTTAGGGAAACTGAGGCTACGATGCCGTATCAATTCATCCATTAAATTTACATGAATTCCCAATCGTTATGACAACATACTCCCCGTGTGATGATGTAACATGTCCAGAAATCAGTCTGTGCTGTATCAACCCCTCCGAGAGGAAACCAAACTGTGTCGGGGACAGAACAAGTTTATTCCAGACAGATGCCAACAGGGATTCTGTCCAGACGACACACATGACACCGATGGTGAAATGCACGTCCTGCAGAGGGTCCTCAGTGTCGCTGGCTCGGTCAGTCCACATCGAGTGTCTATGAGATGCCAGGCCCCGTGCTGGGCACTAAGAATGCAGAGGCAAGAGTGGCAGATGTGGGCGCTGTCCCTGTGGAGGTGACAATCTACAGAGCCTTTGGGAGGGTCGAGGGCTCATGGCAGCAACAAGGGAAGGAAGCCTCCCGATCGTGGCATTGAAGCAGCCCCCTATGTGGCCTTCCAGTGTCATGACCTTCACTGTGCCCTGGGAACTTTGTTTGTAAAGGGTCCTGCTCGTGGCCTCCCTGCTGGAACAACACGCAGGTGTCTGCCCAGTGACCTCACCAGGCCATGGCCAACTTGGACGCATGAGGTGCTCCTCAGCTCCGCCAGGGCCTCCAGGACACCATCGGGCCTTCAGCTCGGTGCCCAGATGCGACCGACGATGCTCAGTATCTCGGATGTCGGGGCATGGACGTGTCCTTCTGAGAGTTTGAGCCGGGGGCCTCCGAGGAGCTCACACAGCAAGGGGGAACGCATGGAAATGAGGGTGTTGCTTTCGAAGGGAGCTCTGAAACATGGAATGAAATGGGCCCCCATTGCGAGACGTAATAAACAAAACTTTTTGGAAAGACTCAGGCCTTGCAAGTCTAAAGGGTTCTCCCAAAAATATGAGAAAAATGCTTCAAGATAAATCCTTATCAAATTATCAAACTTCAGGGACGAAGGAGGGAACTTCCATGTGTTCTGACAAAACACATAGGTGACTTGCATACCGAATCAACAGCAGAATCTCTGCATTCGAGAAAACACTGGAGCACGTCTAAGTCGTAGCGTGTCACACGCTGGCTCGGGGGCTGAGCACACAACGCACCGCCCAGACAGTGCCCTGGGGGTTGGACACCCGGGACCTGTGCAGTCCCTATGACCGATGTCACCCCAGTACATTCAAAGGCAGAAACAATAAATTAAAAAGCTGCCTCCCAATAATTCCACATCCACGGAGGATGTTAATTTTAAAGGTGAAAGAAAAGCATTCCCAAATATGTCAGAACGCAAGGATTTTAGCATCTACTCACACTTCCAGAAGAATCTTCATTCCATGTTCCCTGTTAATAGCAATTCCACTGTACCAGAGAAACCAGGTTTTAGGTACTTCCTAGAGGGTTTGGTTGTCATGCTAGTATTACAAGTTCCTTTAGATTAAAACGTGAGTGTTTTAAAATGCAAATACTTCTGGGAAGACGATGAACCATCTCACAGTCCTTGACAACATGTTGATGAATAAGTTTAATGGATCCGAAAGTTCCGGGTGAGCAGCTCAGTGCAGGTCAGGCCGACGTGCTCCGTAGGATTTTCCCTGTGGTGAGAACGTTTTGGGAGGAAAGCGAATCGAAAAGCCCGGCTGGGCTGCCAGGCAAGGCCAGGAGGCTTTCGTTCTTCTTTTTCCCTTAAGGCCGTGTGACTTCTTTGACAGTTTTGCTTAAGACCAGCTGAACACAAGATGATGAATGCAGAAAAATGAGCAAAGTCTGAACTGAGTCCAAAACACACACTGGAATGGATTTCCAGGCATGATTCCTTCGTGTTATGTGTGATTTGCATTTATACTGTCCCTCAAAAAGTACAGTTTGTAATTTCTTATTAACTGAGGGTTCAGTCTAAGAAAGAAAGGTTTTATTTGAAATCTTTAATTCAGCGAAAGAGATGTATGCTCAAGTTGAACTGTAATGGGTTTTAAGGAGAGTCAACAAAGAATTAAAAAAACACAGCCCATAGTGCCTTCTGTGTACCTTGTACTAATAGTAATCGATCCCCACTTTTGGTCTTAGATTTAGCCACGGCACCAAACGATGTGATTGTAGGCTTTTTAGCTTCGTAAGAAATTAAATAGAACAATGTATGGACATTCGTGTGTGTCACACGTGGAATATAGCGACAGGACTAAAAAAATGACTAAACGACGACCCCATCTCCCTAGTATTTAAATTTTAGTGCTTAAACAATTTAGTGCATTCTAATGAATATGTAAAATAGAAATTTGGCTTGAAGCCCTGTGGAGCTGTATGACTCCCAACAGCTTCGAAAGGGAAAGAGAAAAGTATTGGTTCATTAAGGAGCCCAGCGCTCGAAGGGCGCCCTGCGAGACGCCCGGCCCCAGGTCACACCGTAATGTGCGGAGAGCTGGGAGTTACGCACAGACAGCACCAGAGCTCAGCTCGAGCAGAAAGCGCGCCTGGGGTGCAGGCGAGAAAGCACTTCCTCTGACGGGGGAAAGAAGCTAAGGCAGAGTACTATTCACACAGACAAAAGGACGAATCCCAACTGGCACTGCACCACTGCTCCCCAAGTGTTTCCTTTCCAGGTTCATCTGCATGAATGGTGCCCTCTTACTGTTGTTGCAAGGATTAACTAAGTTCCAAGCATAAGGCCGTTCGGACAGTACCCCCCACATACTAAGTACTGTGCGTGCTGGCTGTTACCGTTTAGAATTGACCCTGGTGCTTCTCAGCAATTGTTATCTTGGTGCCTAAGTCACGGTGTCTCGTGATGAGCACCTTGGAAGAGGAGGCTGCTATCCTAATGTCTGCTGATAAACACGGGGCTGCCAAGGAGGAATTTCTTGCGAGTAAAATAAAAAGGCGAGATCGAGGTGGTCATGTGCACTGACTAACAGTCCATTTTCTTTTTATCAGTTGGGGAAAAACTCAAATCTAGAATGCTAAATACTACTGTCATTGGTCATTAAGAAACGACATCATGAAATTGGGGGAGGGCAGGTCAGTCATAGCATTTATAGACATGAATGAATTGTACTTAATTCATCTACTGATCTAAAAGAATCGTGTTCGGCCCACCTACAACCCATGGCAACAATTGCGTTTAAGGTACCTTCTTGGGTGTGTCAGCGGAGATGTGTGTCATTGTCTCCTACAGGGCTGCGCTTCCACCAGCGTGAGGGCACAAGCATTTAGTATCTCAGGAGGAGGATTTGCTGTCTTATTCCTTAGTCCCATGACGCCTGGCAAAGACAGGAAGCAGTGGCTCATGACCAAAAAGAAATCTTGCTAGGAACCCAATCAGTACACTTAGGGAATCGACGAGCGGTGCACCATCTTTCTGTGTCACCTGTCACTCTACACAGTGTCTTCCGTGGTCATCCCGTGTCTCCCTCAGAGTCCCACCCACTGTCTTCCTCTACTTTTTCCTCATAGCTGCTCCAGCTTTAGTCGTCACCTTTCCCCCCACACTGCCACTCCCCAGTATTCAGGGTCCTGCCAGATCCTTTTCGGTCCTAAGCTCGGTCCCAGACTGTTGTGAAGGGGTGCCGTCACACTCCCATGACCCCCGAGCATCCCAGAGGCCCCCATATTACACCACGGAGACACATGTTTTCCTTACGTTATTTTTAAGGTATTACAAGACGGGGGGTAATGATGTGGGCGATGTGGTCAGACTGTTGGGGTTCAAATCTTCATGCCCTCATTTCCCGACTGGGGCCCTGGCTAACCCCTCAATCTCTACTGTAAAATGGGGTAATCACAGCACCTACTACCTATCCCCTAGGATCGGTGTGAGGAAGGAGTTAATACACGTAAGAAGGATTGAGTAGATCAGACACGTCCAACCTGCGGCCCAGGACGGCTGGGAGTGCGGCCCAACGGAAACTGAAAACGTGCTGAGATTCCTTCGCGACCTCACGTCTAGCTCAGTGCGAGTGCGTGTTATGTGCAGCCCAGTGGGGCCCAGGGCCACCCCTGTGATGACAGCATAGCAAGCAGCCCCTCAGTGAGTATGAGCAGTTGCTACCAGTAGCGGCCGAGGAGCCCGGAGGAGCAGCTTGCACAGCGCGCACGTAACGTCTCACAGGGCCTCCTGCCACCGGGTGAGAGCTCAGGTATCTGATCAGTTAACTGGTTTGGGGACTAGAGATCATTGTTGTCAGTTAATTAATGTTATTGCTGCCGGGGAACACGTGCTGTGGGAGTTGCCTTTGGGAGATAATGCCTTGTGACAAAGGGGTGGCCGGCGTAGGGCTCAGTCGCCATCTCTGTGCGCAAATAGCCCTGTGTAGAGCCTGAGGCGTTAATAACTTCTTAGTTCAGAGTGAGGTTAGCAAATTACCCCTGAAGAGGGTCTTTCATGTCCTAAGCACTGCGTTTGCAGGTGCAGCAAACTGTCGTGCTCGGGGAGGATCGCCTCAGACACAGGCTCCAGAAGAAAAGCCCCGGTTTATCCCACGAGAGGAATCCCAGCAACGGAGAGCGACGCGAGGGGCTCATTCCCCACCATGTCCACAAGGGGGCAGCAAACGCCGACGGTGCGGCCGCGCAGGCGAGAGCCAGTCTGCAGGAGGCAGAAACGGGGAGCGAGGGACGGTGACCCCTCACCGTCCAGCATCCCACGGCCCCTGACAGGGGCAGGTCGCGCTTCACAATCACCCTCTGGCCTTGGCAGATAGGCAGCCGCCGGGCTGTCACGTTCTGCGATGCTCTGATCCCCACAGAAAAACGTGCGTTACGGCCGCTTGTGAATTCCCTGAGGTCGCTGCTGCTTGGCTTTTCGCTGTTTGCCTCCATCTCTGCGCCTGTGAAAATCCTGAAAACCTGTCAGAAATGCCACCTTCTCGCTGATACGTTTCCAGAACAACTTCCACCCCCCACACCCCTGGCCCCCAACAAGTTATTACTTTTATTGCACTGGATTGGGGTGGATGTGCAGGCTTACCAGTGGGGTACGGAGGGGTGACAGGCCCCGTGCTGGCACTTGGGGGACCCTGCTGCAAGGTGGGCTCTCACCTTTGCATGGAAGTTTTGCAGCTGTTGGTTGAGTTGAGTAAAAATGAACCCCGGGATCCGCCGCTCGTTAAAAC
This sequence comes from Lyroderma lyra, assembly GCA_004026885.1. NCBI lineage: Eukaryota > Metazoa > Chordata > Mammalia > Chiroptera > Megadermatidae > Lyroderma > Lyroderma lyra. Next base: position 22,587 of record PVJL010010396.1, on the reverse strand, counting down.
ATTCGGGAAGTAGCCCCCCATGAGACCTCCCATGACTTAGAGCCGTGGGTCCCCGGGGCGCGAACTGCAGTCACCTGGGGTCATTTCGCCTCCTGCTACCCGGGGCCCAGCTGCAGACACCCGACTGCATCGCCGTGCAGGATAACCGGGAAGCATTTCTAGAACCTCCCCGAGAGATTGCAGTTGGAGCTTGGACGCTTCGCATGACAGTGAGAGCACAATACGGGCGAGGGACCGTCACCGTGTCAGAGCAGTGGACGTGGGATGGGGACAGTGCGACGCGGACTCCGCCACCAGGACAGCTGGAGGGGAGAGGGAGCGGTCGTTCTGCGGGAGGGGCCTGTCACGCTGAGCACGTGCCGTGCAAGCAGACCACTGTTGGGGGGCACTGCTGTTGCTGACGTCAAGGAGCATGTCACACCCCAAGGAGACATGAACGCGAGTCCGCAGCAAAGAAAGTAAAGTTCCAGTCAGGGAATTGGCGCCAAGTGCGGAGGCACGGGTGCGCTCCAAGGCCCGGCCCCCCGGTGGCCTGTAGGTGACAGATTATACAGGCAAAATCCCAGGACGGTGTGGGGTAGGGGTTCAAGGTCGTGCCGGGTGCCGATTGGTGGGAGGGGAGCTCGGGGTGACGAATCATCACTGCAGGTCTGGAGGACAGTTCTGAGGTCTCTTCTGGACTCGGGGGAAAGTAGCCCAGGAGCTGGATCTAACTCGGGTCACAATGTCATCTTTAGCCGCCACAGGTCCGAACCTTGTGACCGTCGGTCAGGTCTGGGCTGCTGTCTTCTGCTGCCTCAGGCGTTGTGGATTATCTGGGGGAAAGGCTGGGTCTCTGAGGGGTGGGGGAGGGGGGAGAGAGAGGGTCGAGATGGCGAGACAGGAAAGGAGAGGGAGGAGAGAGAGATGGAGATGATTTCTAGAGGGAGAATTTAAAAATTTCATCAAAATCGTGAGGACGCCCCATTTCAGTGTTACAGCTTGTAAGTAGTAGATTTGATTCCAGGATGGAAACCTAGCAACGAGGCCCATCTGACGCCAAGCATCTGTTGTTGCGTTTTCCGGCATGCAGCGCGTTTATTAGCATCGGGATCCCTGGAACTGGCGGTGCAAACACAGCTCCTTGGACGTCATCCGCTAACCAGTGTTTGTGCCGGTGCCGGTGCTCGTTTTACCAACACAGCCACTTAGTCCTTGGCTTTGCCAGGAGCAAAGTTACCGCGAGCTGTAATGGAGCAAGCAAACGCCAGTGCCGCTCGAGCGCGGGCCCGGGAACTCGGTGCGAGGCACCGCCCCCGGCGGCCTCTCCGTACGGTTTGCAGCCCGCTGCCTGCGTCATGCTCAGTGTAGAGTGCAAGGCCGTACTCTAGAAGAATCACCTGCCGAAGTCCTTGTGCGACTGTGGAAGTGTAAATAGGCAGGTGTATGCAGCACTGCGAACCTGAAAGCATTTCTAGAAATAACGGAAGTGTCTGTCGCTGTGGGACCGGCTGAGTCCATGGTGGCCCTTGGACCACGGGGCGCTTCCCGAGATGCTTTGTGTCTCCGATCGCATGGACGCCTCTCGGCAAGTGTACAGAGCCACAGCACGCCCTGCGGCGGGCAGAGCCAAACAGGTCCAGGCGACTCGAGTCCAGGCTGCTAGGAGAGGCCGGAACTCGGCTCGGCTGACAGCGGCTGTGGGCTGGCTAACCCTGCGGCGCGGTCGTGGGACTTGCTGGAAGACATTCCCGGGTCATGGACGTGGCTGCAGAAAGACTCACGCAGCCAAGCACCCGAGAAGGCGCTGCCCGGGGCACGTTTGCTAAGGGAAATGAGCTGAGAAGACGGAGGCCCGGGGCCAGAGCGGGGAAGGAGCCTGTCTGGAGTTGGGGAACAGTGAGGGGTGCACGTGTCGCTCAGGAGGTGCTATTAGTACCTTCATTTGACAGAGGACACCATGGAGACTCCAGGAAGGAGGGCCTCTCGTCCAGGATTCCGTCTCGTGAGCAGGGGCTCAGGTCAGACCACTCTCCGATTTGGGTGATGGCCCATGGACGCACTTGGCGACACTGCCTGACCATGCAGGTTACGCATGTCACACCAGCGGCTTTGAAAAGGCATCAGGTCGAACTAGTTGTGGAGTCACAGTGTGCCACTGGGCCACGCTGCTCAGCCTGTGACAGCCACCCTGGACCCGGACCCAGGACCCCAGCCCCAACCCCCTGGCCCACCCCCACACGCTGGCCAATGGCGGCTCCGAGGTCCCTGGATGAAGTTTTAGACGTGACCTACTGGTTCCAGCGGATCATCACTGTGGTCCTAGGGGCCGTTTGGAGGGTGTCACCATGGCGGGGGTTCTTGGGAATAGCAGGCCCCTCGCTGATCTGTGCGGGCGTCCTGTGTCCCTATGGCAGTGACCACCTTCAGAGAGATGGATGGCACTTAAAAAAGTTTCAGGTCCCAGTGGTGGCAGAAAAGCCTGACGCCCCACACACTGATTCTGGGCCCAGGAAACACGTGGCTCCCAGGTTCCACACAGATGGTGTTAGTCATCCACAGGACAAAGATTGCGAATTTATTTCCAGAAGTTTCTGTATACGTACCAGAAGAAAACACGTAAATCCCTGCTCACCGGGACTCAGCACGTTTCTCCCGGTTGCTTGAGAGCGTGCCCACTGCTTAGGTTTTGTTTAACGGAGGGTCCCCTTACATTTACCCGCACCACCCGTCCCACGGGGGCCCTGAGCGTCTGCTGTATTCAAAACAAGTGCTAAAAACATGTTAAAGTTTTAAGTTGTTACATAAAACAGTTTTTCTCTCTTAAACACAGAATTTTGCCTCTTCCCTTGTCTTTGAAGCAAGTGACACTTTGGTTCCCTGAACTCCCTCCGCATTCTCATTATGAACAACAATTTTTCTATTCCTTGGCTTGTTGCTTCTGTTTATAGTGTCCGTTCCTGTTGTATTTAAAGCAAAGTCCATTTCGGAGTGACAGTATCTCACTAGACAAAAGCTTGGTTGTTGTGAAGTACATGTGTGATGGTGAAAAAAAAATACATGTGTATGCAGGTTGGGACCCTTCACAAAAGGACATTTTCCCCAGTTTTCTCTGAGTATAGCCAGCCCACTGGACAGACAAAGTGCTTCTTAAAGTCACAGTGATGAAGGAAAGTTGCTCACCTCCCAAGTCCAAGTCTTGGAAGGCCCACCGTGTCCAGGTGTAGTTTCTAACAGTCCCTCACACGTGCTCTTCAGTTTGGAAATTTACAAAGGCCATGAAACTGACGATCACACGGTGGTTCTCAAAACTGACCTTGCCTTTGAATCAACCTTGGGAGCTTGTTAGGAGAGTCCCAGGTCTCCCATGGGTCTTGTTGCAGACGGCTGGTATTTTCTTTTCTGTGCTTCAGTGTCCTTATTACTAGGGCGTAAAACTTGCTTATTGCAGGCTTCAGGTCTTTAGTTCTTAGCAATCAATCTCCATTGAAGGCTTTGAGGCATTTCAATATACTATTGAACAGCCCTGTTCAATAGAAATAGATTGCAAACAGCATATGTAATTTTATGTTTTCTGATAGCTTCATTTAAAAAGTAAAGAGAAATAGGTAAAATCAATTTGAATAATTTCATTTAACCCAGCATAGTAAAAATATTATCATTTCATCATCAAATCAATATAAAATATTAATAAGATCTGTTTTTTAATTCATACCAATTCGATGAGATCCAGCATATATGGTATACTTATGACTCGTCTCAATTTGGACTAGCTCCATTTCAGAGGCTTAGCAGCCACATATGAATACAGCCCACTACATCGGTATACATCTAGAAGACCGTGCTGGTGGTTCTCATCTGCTTCAGATCTTCCCCCACGTTTTCTTAATGCATATCCTTGCTGCTATGCTATAAGACAGTGCGGCTTACTGGTTTTTGAGCTGACAATGATCTTTCCGGGTGCATAAAAGTGGTTACTAGACGATAGAGAAGCTCCTGTTCATTCATTCTTAGCCGCCTATGTGCATTAGATCAACAGTGCTTCACAATGTATTAATGTAGTTGCTATGCTGTAAGAAACTGACTTTGAAGTCCGAATGCATTTACAGCATGAGAAATACATCAGCTATCAGAGATCAAGGGTCAGCAGAATGGTCATCTGTGAATAGAAGCACTGTTAGGTGAGTATGAGAGACTAGGCAAAGAAAAATGGCTGGAGGAACAGATAGCACACATAAAATGGGATGCAAGAGAGATGAGATGCGCAGAGAGGCAGCAAGACACCTAAATGACAGCGGGCCTACCTGCTCGAAGTCATTGGATTCAATGAAAAACTTAGTTGGTCTAGTGTTTTGGGACATTTTATCAATTTGGAGACATTTTATTAAATACAAGAAATAATTTTGGACACAGAGAGAAAGGAGGAGGGAGGTGGGGAAGGAGGGAGGGGGAGTCAAATACGTGGTGATGGAAAGAGCACTGACTCTGGGTGGTGAGCACACGATGCCACGCACAGATGATAAAGAACTGGACACCTGGAACCTATGTCATTCTGTTGACCAATGTCACCCCAATAAATTTAAAAAATGGCATTCAAATTTGGAATGAAGTAGTCAAATTGTCACATTTTGCAGGTTCTTTATTTAGAAAACCCTAAAGAGTCCACAAAACAAACAAACAAACAAACTGTGAGGAACAATATATGAAAACAGAGAGGATATAAAATCAATGTACAAACCCCCACTGTGTTCCTATATACTGGCAGTGAAATTTTAGAAACAGAAATGACAAAAATAATTCCTTTTGCAACAAGAAGAATAAAATGTCTCATAATAAACTTAACAAAAGATGTGAAGGACCTATCCACTGAAAGCTATAAGACATCATTAAAAGAATTGAATTAAGGCACAAAGAAATGGAAAGATATTCTGTGTTAATTGATTGGAAGAATCAACATGGTTTAAATGGCCATATTACCCAAAGCAATATACAGATTTAATGCAATCCCCATGCCAATGGCATTTTTTCAAGAAATAGAGCAAAAATAAAACAAAATTAAACTAAACTAAACAAAAAGAACAAACTCATAAGATTTGTATGAAATCACTAAAGAACCTGAATAGCCAAAGCAATCCTGAGGAAAAAAGAAGGTCAGAGGTAGTGCACTCCCTGACTTCAAATTATAATACAATGTGACAGTGATCAAAACAGCATGACATTGGCAGAAAAACAGACATTCAGACCAATGGAACAGAATTGAGAATGCAGAAAATAAACCCACATATATATGGGCAGATAATTTTCAACAAGGCAGCCAAAAAAAAAAAAGTGGCAAAAGCAAGCCTCTTTACTAAATGGTGCTGGGAAAATTGGGAAGCCACGTGCAGAAGAATGAAACTAGACTGCTGTCTGTCACCGTAAACCAAAATTAACTTCAAATGGACTGAAGACCTAAATATAAGACCTGAAATAATACGTTGCATAGAAGAAAGCATAGGGACTAAGGCTATGGAAATTGGGTTCAGAGAGGATTTTATGAATGACCTCAAAGGCAAGGGAAGTAAATATAAAGGAATGGGCCTACATCCAACTATAAAGTTTCGGCACAGCAAAAGAAACCATCAGCTAAACAAAAAGACAGCCATTGAATGGGAGAAAATATTTTGCAAACAGCACCTCCAATAAGGGGCTAATATCCAAAATACATAAAGAACTCGTACAACTCAATAAAAACAAAAACAAACAATGCAATTAAAAGTGGGCAGAGGACCTGAATAAGCACTTCTTCTAAGAAGACCACAAAACAGCCAGCAGACATATGAGACAATGCTCATCCTCATGAGCTCTCAGGGAAATGCAAATCCAAACCCCAGTGAGACACCACCTCACCCCTGTGAGAATGGCCGTTACCAACAGGACAAGGAATGACACATGCCGGGGAGGCTGTGGGGACAAAGGCGCCCTCACACACTGCTGGTGGGGGTGCACACTGGTACAACCGCCATGGGGGACCGTGTGGGGGTTCCTCAGAAAACTGGGAATGGGGTTACCGTAGGACCCCGCAATCTCTCTTCTGGGGATCTACCCAAAAGTTCTGAAAAAAATTATCTGTAAAGTTATATGTGCCCCTATGTTCATCGCAGCGCTGTTCACGGTGGCCAAGACATGGGAATAACCAAAGTGCCCTGTGACAGAGGCCTGGATAAAGAACATGTACATGCACACAATGGAATGTTACTCGGTCATAAGCAAAGACGAAATACTGCCATTTGTGACAACATGGATGGATCTTGAGATCACCATGCTAAGCAAAATAACTCAGACAGAAAAAGTTTAGAACCATATGACTTCAGCCATACGTAGGATATAAAACTTAAAGCAACAAAGGATCAAGACAAACAAAGAAACAAAAACTCATGGACACGGACAACAATGCAGTGGTGACCTGGGGGCGAGGAGTGCGGGGATGGGAGAGGAGGGAGGGGGTCAGATACACAGTGATGGAAGGAGCACTGACTCTGGGTGATGCGCACACAGTGCAACACACAGACGATGTATTACAGGACTGTACACTTGAAACCTATGTAATTTTACTAACCAATGCCACCCCAATCCATTTAATTAAAAAAAAAGAAAGAATGAATTTTATTGTGGACCCGATGACTTATGTAGAAATCAGTTATTATTATAAATGAGTGGCAAAATCAAACCATTTATTTTGGCATCTCAAAAGTTCAATTCCATGTACTGTAATGTTAGTCCTCAGTTGTGAAGATTCACCCATGCAAAATATTAACTATTTACAAATAGGCCAACATGGCTGACCATAATTTTGGGAGTAAGAAATCTAGAGACTAAATATAGTCATGCAAGTTATAATTCATAGCTTCTTCTAAATGAACCTCAACTTGTAAATGAACCTCAACTGTGTTGTCCAAGTGATGCAGAATTGCAAGGGACAGGGAGGTAAAAATGCAGAGGACACACCAGAGAAAAAAATACAGAAAATCCTGAGATTGGGTAAAAAAGAATAAGAAAACCCACGAAACTGCCAGAGAAACTTTTACAGTAAAGTATAAAAAATACATCAAGGAAAAACTACAGGTATTTCAGTTTGGATGCTTTTGATTATATGTAACAGAAAATTCAACTTAAATCGTTTTACACAATCCAAGGAATGTGTTGGGAACATCCAGTGGTTCGGATGTTCGGTAGGGTTCGGCAGGCCTGGCGCTCACTTCGTCGGGGGTTCTTTTGTTACCGAACAGAGAGCGTCTGCCCATCCAGCACTAGCAGAGCCAAACACCAACCCCTGAGAATTGCACTGGGGTAAGGTGGACTGTTGTATTATGAGTGACGCCACCTACTGTCGCGTCCAGCACGACACGGGCGCTGGGAAGACAGGAAAGGTGGTGCCAGGAGATGGAAGTCAGTGGCCAAAAGTTCTGTTTCAAGTGAGGCCAAGGGACTCCAGCCTCGTGGACTGAATGGGTCCCGAATTGGGCCACGAGTGGGCAAACAAGGGAAACTGGTTTTTCCAGGGTCTGTGAGCTTCTGGCCTTGAAACTGCTTTTCCCCAAAGTCCCCATTGTGCTCCAGCACCTACTGTGCCTTCACACACCAGCTCTTAACCCCAGGGGAGGGGGTCATTGTTATTACAAGGACATCCATCAAGGGGAAATGGCTGTATTGTCCCACGATCTCAGGCCGGCCGAGCTGTAGCGGGAAGCAGGGCAGCCAGGGGCAGGAGATTAACCTCAGAGAGGGTGAGGGGCTGGGCCTCACCTCTGCAGAGCCCCAGCTCTCTCCCGATGGCCCCTATGCGACTGTGCCTGACTTAGGTGGTTCCTCCCTTGAGGAATCTTACCCGTCAGTGACTACCCAGCCATCCTCCGGGGCCACACAGGGTGATGTGAGGTGCGCGAGGGAGGGAGGGACAGAACCCCCGAGGGAGGGTCAGGTCCATCTCCTAGATATTCTATGTCCCCGTGGCCTCCACGTTAGCTCCCGCCTTAGGATGTCATAGGGAATGCGTGAAGGGACACACGGGTCAGCAGCTGGAAGGCAACAGTCTACGAGAACAGGAAGCTAATGCTTGAAGATCTGCCTCCCCAGTGACACGTAGGTTACAAATTCTATAGGGCAGAATCACAAGCCACTGTGGGTTAGGGGTTCAGGTTCGTGCTGGGAGCTGATTGGTCCGAGGTGAGGTAGTAAGTCATTTCTTCAAGTCTTGGGGACAGTTCCGAGGTCTTTTCCAGCACCCCCCTGTCTGGTCTCACGGGTAAGTAACCAGGGAGTTGCACTCTGGGACTCATGAATTAAAACCTCCATCAAGATGCTGTCTTCAGCCTCCCAGGGATCAGGCCTGGTGACCTTTAGTGAGGTGTGACTTGTTGTCTTCTGCTGCCTCAGGGTTTGTTGACTATCCAGGGACAGGCCAGGTCTCTGGGGGAGTGGAGGGAGAGAGAGAGGTGATTTCTAGAAGTAGGGTTTCAAACTAAATTTAATCAAACTCATAAGGACGCTTGGTTTCACTTGCAGCCCTTCTCTCCATGTGTTCTTATTGTTGTCAGGCCACATGGTGTCACACTTTACAGGATTCACGTCGGCTCACTACACTTTCATACAAAAGCCCGTGCTTCGTTCTGAACCAGTCTGGTGGCCAGAGGAATACCATGTTTATTGCTGTAAATCGAAGTTATTGACTAGCCATAGTTTAATTGGTATTGCAGGGGAGGTGACCTTGAGCTGACTGGATTATGCTTGTCAGGGTTCACCGGAGTAAGGAGGGGCAGTGCCACCCAAATTGCATGACTGCCCCAGAGCGACGGAGGGATGGAATGGGTGCTGTGGAGACACACACATATCTACTTGAGTCATCCTCAAACCACCCTACCCTCCAGTCCGTGGAAAAATTGTCTTCCCCAAATCTGATCCCTGCTGCCAAAAAGGTTGGGGACCGCTGTTGTACAGCATAGGCCAAGAACGTTTACATTCATTCCCTAAACAGTCCGAAGGCTGTTGATATTATCCGAGAGTACAGTGCACCTTGTACTGTATAAAATTTCCTCACTGTAATGTCAATCTTTGCCACACCTTATTTCAAAGCTATGTCATTGACGCATATTTTTATAAATTCATTAATTCTAGGTGCCAAGTCTTTTTATAAATCCTAATTTTACTACCTTGTTCAATTGCTCTTATATTGATTTAGCATTTATTGAGATGAATGCCATTGACTGCCTTAATTTCGTTTTCTTTGATATTTTTCTCTCCTCTACAGTAATTTTGTTTGCATCATTTTCTTGTGGATGCTTTAAACCAAGCTGGTCCAACCCGTGGCCCACGGGGCACATGCAGCCCAGGACGGCTTTGAAAGTGGCCCCGACACAAATTCATAAGCTTTCTTAAAACATCAGGAAAAGTATGCACGGACGTTTCTTTTCAGCTCATCAGCTGTCGTTAATGTGGGTGCGCTTTATGTGGGGCCCATGACAGTTGTTCTTCCAGTGTGGCCCAGGGAAAACAAGGGTGGGACACCTGTGCTAAACCTTATACATCAGCTCAAATCTGATTTCCTGGGGTATTTATGGTGTTCTCTCCTTTGGTGCATACACATTTACTTAATAAGCACTTAAAATTGAATGATATTTCAAAACCTTTATATCCCTAGCTTCATATATATGAACTTTGCTCAGATTGTTCTAAGAAACATTTCTTTTGTGCATTGATAGTACAACCAAAGTAAAAAATACAATTTTATCTGTTGACAAAGTGAAAGAATTTTCAAAAGTCTACTTATTTGGATAAGTTAGTTTATAATTCATATCAATGGGCTATTAGGATATATTTCATAGATTGTACTAATATTAAAATGACGTTAATGAAACACATGCCATGAGGTTGGATTTGAAGACAACAGATGAAAAAGCACATAATATATTCTGTGACCTAACAGCTTCTGAACATGTCCTTGACCTCCTCTTCTTATATCATTATTTCAATGCAATAGGCTTGGCAGGAGAAAGTCGCAGTTGAAACCATGAACTGTCGAGTCAGACAGTCTTGGACTCTTAGCTCTGCTATTCACTAGCTGTATGAATGACGTTGAGCACATTTCTTTACCTGTTCTGAAGTTAGGAATGATAAGTTTAACTTAATTCACTGGTTATTGAGGGGATTAAATGAAGTATTTTATGCTTATACATGATTAGCACTCAATAAAATTATTATTGCTTTTATTATTATTAATAACCAAAGTAAATTCTCTTCACCAGGATGTGTCTGCATATATCTGACATTAGGAGTACAACTTGAAAGGTGTTTTTACTTGCAAAATATCTAAGCTGTGTGGCCAGTAAAACCCATACCTTAATCACTTTGTATTAGCACAAAAGACATTTTCAACATCAGTACACCAAGTATTTGGCTCTGAAAAGTTAAAAAAAACAACAACAACAACATTAAAATAAACCAACAAAAGTTGAAAAGAGGATTTGAGGTGAAAATTATGTAGAAGCATTCACACAGAACTGTTAAATCAAACAGAAAGCAGTAGTTTCAGTGCAAATCAGTTCACCCATTAGAGGTCTAACTTAGAAGCAAAATGAAAATAACACACATGTGAGCAAAGTTAGAAATGCGAAATGGGACACAGAGAAGGATTTAACAAGTCAGAAACATTATGTAAAATTTGCCAATCCAGATGAAGTGAAATTATAAAAAATAAATCGGAATGAGGATGTAGTAAGTTATATAAATGCCTCATCACTGTGCTGTGCACCTGAAACCATCATAATATTGTATGTTAAATGTAATTAAAAAAATAAAATCATTTTAAAATAAAAAACAAATTGAATAAGTTTAAAAAGCCACTAAGGTAAAACATAAAACCTGAATAGACCAAAAACTTTTTTTAAAAACTAAAAATAATAATTATACCACCCTAGAAGACAATGGAAGCAATGATTTTGCAGGTGAGTTCTATTAAACTTTCAAGGAACAGAAAATTGCTGCTATTTAACTGTTCCAGAGCACAGAAACAGATATTAAAGTTCCCAGACCTTTTAAAATCAAACTGAGGAACACTTGCACTTGAATGCAGATAACAGAACTGATGTATTCGCCAAGTTGACTGAGAACTAACTGACATGCACCCATTTATGATTTTAAGGTACACAGCACGATGGCTTCATTGACGTATTTTGGGGAACAATTACCACAATAGGTGTGGTGAACATCCTCCGTCTCACAAAGATACAATAAAAAAGAAAATCTTGTGATGAGAACTTTCAGGATATACTCTCTTCAAAACATCCTTAAATACCATACAGCAGTGTTAACTGTTGTCATCGTGTTGTGTGTCACATCCCCAGTAATTGTGTGTCTTCTAACTGCGTGTTTGTACCTATGGCAAAGCCGTACGTCAATGAGAAAAGTTCTTATGACTGTATCATACGTGATCTTTACATTTACAAAATGTCACATCCCACCTGCTGCTTCTATAAACACTTCAATACGACCGATATGGTTTTTATTCATGTATTTCATAAGTAGCCGGTTTAACAAGGCAGGTTCTTTTAAAAGTGTAAACCAGTTCCTAAAGTGCAGTGGAAGTGATTTTAGAAATTCCTGTAACTTACTTCAGACCGTTGTCATTACGCTTTGAATTTTATCCTCATAGCAGTAAGGGATCGCTGAAGGCTGGGGACCCCAACGTTAAAGGCAAAGGTGCTCTGGACAGAACAGTCATGGGGGCCTTCTGGCAGAAACCACGTGCTGAAAGGGAAGGAGGAGGCTGTTTTCACGGGGAGAGCGTGACTGTTAGATCCCATGCCAAGAACTCGCCCGTCGGCAGGTGGCTTTTACTGCACACACGCAGTACAATTCATGTTAGAACAGGAGGTTCCTGTCACCGTCTTGCTCCCATCAGTTGTTAAATGTCCTTTCTACACCGTTCGTCCTGCCTGGGCTACCATTTCTCTAGCTCCTGTCAATGTCAGTCACATGGCTTCCTGGTTGGACGTCTTTCTGTGTGCCATCTGTCCAGTCCCTCACACACTTCCCCTCTTAGCCCCCTTCGATGGTATGATGAAACAGTCTACTAGTCGAATGAATTCGTGCCGGCATCATGACCCAAGTAATGTCCGCGCGGCCCAAATCTGAAAATCATTGTTGCTCTTTACGCTCTAAAAATAATGCGTATTCCAAACACAGCATGTTACCTTTTGTCCCCCAAGCAAGTCATGCTTTTGTATGCCTTCCTTCTCCTGCTAGTGCTGGTTTTCCTCTGCTGTGAATTTCCTTCTCCTTGTCTTCCTGAATTACAGCTCCCACTCATCTTTCAGTGGACAACTCCATTGTCACCTCTTCGACGAAACCTATTTTGTTCGGCTTTGCCTCGGAAGAATGAGTCATTCTTCCTGTCTGTGCTCGTAACGACACCCCACACATTCATCTGAATACCTTAGGGCCCGGAAAACTGCCTGGAGCATGCTCAGTACGTCTCAATCAATCTCTCTCTCTCTCTCATTCTGTCAAACACACACACACACACACCCCTTTGTGCCCAATTCAAGGGAGCACAGCACAGAACGAAATAACAATAACTCAGGTTATTCATTTAGCTGAGTCAGGGACCCAGCCTTGCTTTATTGTCACAAATTTATACAGTACCCTTGAATTTTGAGGCACTGGGAGCCCAATTCTTTAGCAAGAGCTTCAATGTCAGGTGGTCTTCACTCTGTCCAGCTTCTGAGCCTGGCCCATTACTCTCGCGTGTTCCACTTCATTCCATAGATGCATATGTATAGTACAATCAAGCAATAGCCATTCATCTTCATACAGTAATTGCACAAATCTATTGGATTATATGCCCATGCAAAATTTACAAAACACCCTCTTAATAGAGCTTAATTCTCTTCCCCATAGCCTGTGTTACAATTTTCCTCTATCGGAAAGCCTATGTCATTAAATAGTTTGCTGCATGTGAAATTATAATACATTTTTTAGCTGTCCCTTTGCCTCTCTTCTTTCCTCAAAATGATATTCAGCATCTGCCCTATCCTCTGAGTAAATCAATAGGCAAACTGACAAAACAAGACAAAACTTGAATAGTGATGAAGGCATTGTTCTTGGTGTTTCATATAGAAAGTCATGTTGCTATGGAAACTGTTTTTCTTTGTTTCTGTTCATACCAAAAAGCATTTCAACAATATTAGGTATTGTGCATCTTGACATTATGAGGAAAAGGGCAAATGTATGGTTTTGAAAGTCAGATATTAAAAGGAGAAAAATACCCGCACACTCCCCTAAGTAGTTAGCTGTCCCACTTGGCGTGGCTGTGTTTATGCTAAGCAGTATCAGAAAGTTGCTTGGTAAAATAATGTACGAGACGTATCTAGATTGAAGAGCATTAGAGTTTATATGACTTCATGGGAGGCCTCCTTATAACTGCATTAGGAGAGAACTTAGAGAAAGACAAGTTAGAACTAAAAGAGACCTTAGGAATGATTATGGAATGCAGGGCCCGGCAGAAGTAACGCCCTTTTTAAAGTAGTAAAAATATTGTTATGTTACAGAATGACACGGTTATGATTTCGTAATATAAGATTTGGTAGAGATTATCAGCTTATAGAAAGGGCATTAGTCCTGTTGGACCATTTACTGTAGTCTGATCATTCAACACCAAGAACCTGAAAGAAAACTGAAAATAAAAAGAATTCATCTGGAGTTTATGTCAGATAGGAAAAGCTATTCTTAAGCTGCCCATGATTTCAACGTTGCTTTCGAGCTTAAGTCACAGTCACTCGTGCATTCCTGTAGTGACCAAAGGAGCTGGACGAAAACGAAGACAGTTCTCCAACTCCCCAAGAAGTAAGCATTTCAACAAGGGACGAAGCCCTCTGGATAATACTAGATCGTCCAAGAAAAGCCAAACCTATGGTGCTGGCACTCCGAGCATAAAGATCCATCCGATCAGCATCATTCAGAGAGCTTCCACCAGAACAGAGCATTCAGGGGTACTGGACCACCCTGGCCTGACGCTTTCTGAGCCATGGCACCGGAGACCTAGGTCTCTCTACCTGCCTCTTATTCTTCAAATACCCTGCACACTTCCTCCTAACCATCAACAACTTCTGAAGGAGTCCGCTTGTCTGGGTCAGCGCCCTATATGACTATCCAGTTCAAGCTAGAAGGTAGTGAGGCTCACCAGCCGCTCTGCCCTTGAGTTATTCGTTGCTGGCCTCTAGACTCCTGTCTTTGACCACCCCCGTCCCGACATTCTGAACTGGGAGACCAATCCCCACGTCATTTGCATACCATCATCACCCATCATTTCAACAGTGAACCACCATAGTCTCTCTCAATCTAAAAACAGCAACAAAAAACCCCCCAAAAGCATACGAAGAAACAACAAAACACAATACCAACAAAAATTATTGATGCTAATACTTTGGACAGTTTGTACCTAAAGGAACTTGTCTTGTGCCAAGCTTCCGAACCAACATTTTTCCATGTGATTGATGCCTGAAGAAGATTTGGATAACATTCTGCACACTTCCCTTGCTTTGGGGATTAGAATCATTAAAAAAAGGGCACCTTTATTGACTAGACATTACCTTTCTGTGAAAGAAAACGCTAAATTAAAAGTGAAGTAGAGTAGTAGGAAAATAGGCTTTACTTCTGTGACACTAGAGGTGCCCCTTTCAGGTATAGAAATGATTTTGTCAGCAGTGCCTTGACCCCAAAATGATAGAGCACTGATACAGTGCTATAATTTAGGCCACTCAGACAGCCCAACTGTGCCTTCTTAAAAAAGGTATAATTCACGTAGCATAAAATACAACTGTAAATTGTAGGATTCAATAGTTTTTGTACATTAACAAGGTTGTGCAGCCATCACCTCTAATTACACACCATTTTCCTCATCCAAGAAAGAAATACCCACCTCCCCCACCCCCTCCCCAGCCCATGGAAACCATGAATCTACTTTACAGTCCTATGGCTTTGCCTTTCTGAATATCTCATGTAAATACGTTTGAACAGTATGTTGCATTTTCAGTTGAATTTCTTTCACTTGCAATAATGTTTCCAAGACCCATTCATACTTTCTCTTTTTATGGTAGAATAATATTCCATTGTATGGACGTACCACATTCCCTCCTCCCCTGAGCCCCAGGATACTACCGTTCTACTCTCTGCTTCTCTGAGTTGGACTGTTTCAGACACCGCATGTAAGTGGAATCACGCAGTATTTGTTCATCTGTGACTGGCTTGTTTCACTTAGTGTTATGTCCTCAAGGTTCATCCATGTTGTCACATATGGAAAAACTTGCTTTGTTTTAGAGGCTGAATAATATTCCATTGTATGGATATACCACTTTTTCATTATTCATTCACGTGGTGGTAGATACTCAGGTTGTTTCCACATCTTGTCTATCGTCGATTATGCTGCAGCGACCATGGGAGTGCACGTATCTCTTTGAATTCCTGATTTTAATTCTCTTGGATATAAGCCCAGAAGTGGGATTGCTGGATCATACGGTACCTTTATTTTGACAATTTTGAGGAACCATTGTACTGTTTTCTGATTTTTTGATAGTAGCTGTCCCACTGGGTATGGGGTGCTGTCTCGTTGTTGCTTTGGTTTGTACTTCCCTGTGATGAGTGAGGTTTAACACCTGCTTTCTGTGCTTACTGGCCATCTGTATATCTTCTTTGGAAAACTGGCTGTGGAAGTCTTTTGCTCATTTTTAAATCATGTTACTTGTTCTTTTGCTGTTGATTTGTAGGACTTGTTTATAAATTTTGCATATTCACCTCTGATCAGATATATGGTATGCAAATATTTTCTCCCATTTCTTAGGTTGGCTTTTTACTCTGTTAATCGTTTCCTCTGCTGTACAAAAGCTTTTTAGTTTGTATAATCCCACTCTCTGTTTGTCCTTTTGATGTCTGTGCTGTTGTTGCAATATTCAAGAAATCAGAGCCAAGGTCAATGTCATGAAGCTTTCCCCTGTGATTTCTTTTTCGGTGTTTTACAGTGTCAGCTCTTACATTTATGTATTTAATCCATTTTGAGTTGATTACTACTGCTTTAGGATTGCTCAGATTTTCTAGTTTTTCATGCTTCAGTATTAGTAGGTGGAATATTTCTAGGAGTTTATCTACTTCCTCTAGGTTATAAAATTTGTTGTCTTATAAGTGTTTATAGTAGTAATTTATGAGATTGTGGAACCTGTTGAAATGTCTCCTTTTACATTTCTGATTTTCTTTATTAGTCTTCACTCTTTTGTTCCTAGTTTAGGTAAAGATTTGCCAATTGGTTTTTTTATATTTCCAAAAAACAAGTCTTACTGACATTGATGTTTCTGCATGATTAAACCTGCTATTTAAACCCTCTAGTTGTTTGTTGTTGTTGTTTTTAATTTTGGCTCTTCTAATTTTCAACATCTGAATTTCAATTAGGTTCCTTTTTATAAGTTCTACCTCTTTATAGATACTCTCAGTTTGTTAAGACATTGTTCTTCTGGGTTTTTGTTTTCGTTGGTTGGTTGGTTTTTGTTTTTTGTTTTTAGTTCTTTGTCCATGTCTTCCTTTAGCCTTTGAGCATATTTAAGACAGTTGATTTAAAGTATTTGTCTAGTAAGTCCAATGTTTGTGCTTCTTCAGGCATGGTTTATGTCAACTTATGTTTTTCTTGTGAACGGGCCATACATCCCTGTTTCTTTGCATGCATTATATTTTTTTGTTGTTGTTGAAAACTGGACATTTGACTATTATATTGGGTTAACTCTGGAAACCAGATTTTCCCTCTTTCTCAGCATTTACTGTTGTTGTTTGCTTTGGGCAGTATTTGTACATTTGTTTAGTTACCATTCTAGTTTATGTTTTCAAATACTGTGTTTTTTTTGTCATGTGTAGTCACTGAAGTCTCTGATCTCTTTCGTCTGTGGTTACACAAAGACCTTGCAGAGGTTTCATGTAACCTGTGGTGCCAAAAATAATACAAAACAAACAAAACAGAACTCAAAGAAAAAACAAATTCTCCCATACTTTGCAGGTTAGCTCCTCTCAGAATACAGTTTGGTCCTTACTATTATCACCCTATAATATTCAATGCTTTTGTAGCAAAGATTTGATTACAATGATTTTGATATATCATGATTTATATTATGTCCTTGCCTTAAATCTGACAGCCCCACACAATATGCCATAAGTCACATAGTGTACATGTCATAAACTGGTGCAACCTCTACCTATAGGAAATTCCTTTGTAAAAATTGATAAATACTGGTATTCATTTGTATTGTTGCTGAAACAGATTTCCACAAAGTGGGGTACAGTTCAGTACGTCACAAGTCTAACATGATCTTATGGTGTTAAAATCTAGGTTTTGGCAAGGCTGCTTTTCTTTCCTGAGGCTTGAAGGAAATTTCATTTCTGGGTTTTTTTCTAGCTTCTTAAATAAGGTCTCTCACATTCACTGGCTTCTGGATGTCTCTCATCTTCAAAGCCAGCAGTGTGGAATCTCTCTGGGAACCCTCTTGTGTCATCCTATCCCTTTTTAAACCATCGCCGGGAAGGGACTTCTGTGTTTAAGTGCTCATGTGATTAGACTGATTCTGCCTGGCCAGGCTGAGCTCATCTCCATATCTAAAGGTCTATCACCTTAGTGTAATGCAATATATTCACAGATTCGAGAAACTAGGGCATTGGCATCTTTGGGGGGAGGTACCTGTTGAGTTACCTAGCCACAGCCAGCCATTGGAGGAACCAACTAGTTAAGCCACTCTAGCTGAGACCTCAGTCATTTGGGAACAGCCATCCCTACTGTGCCCTGTCTCAGTACTGACTCACCAGTAATTGTGCATCACTGAATATTGTTTTATGCCACCGAGCTTTGGGGTAGATTGTTATGCAGCACTCTTAACTGGGGGATCCCACTAATTGGATGGGATCTACCTTGTTTCTGAATGTGAATAGTAAGCACTATAAGGTTAATTCATGGAGTTTTTCATATTCTGCCCATATTGTATTTATAAATTTATCTTAAGCTCTCTATTTTGGTTTAAATTCTTTAATGGTAAACAGTTGTATTTGTCCAAACACCTAGCTTAATATCCACTATGCAAAGGAAGTATTCAAGAAATATCTATTGAAATAAATGTCCTTGCAGTTAGTTCTTAATATACTTTGCCACAGATTAAATAGTTTCAACGGATATAGAAAAATACACTAATTATGTGACCTATATTTTCAACCAAATAATTTACAATGTTATCTAGAAGCCACAGGTAAGCAAGGGGTTAATCAAAATAACTCTTCCTGAGCTATACTGTAGAGCAGGGGCAGATTTAAATATTTGCAGATGGATTCAACGGCAATTTGAAGTACTATTTCCAGTAAATATCACTGAAGAGGCGAAACTAAAATGGCAAGGTTCGAGCTGACTTTCCAGGCATGTGAGACAAAAAGCTACTAAAAGTCAGGGTATCCAGATGGTCGATACACAAAAACCGGTTCTTCTGGTCGGTGTGTAATGTGTTAACATGCAGGGAATCAAGAGTTCCGAAGTGACAGGCAAAATCGCTTGCTTCGGAGAACACCACTCTATTCTGCTGAAACTGATGACATTCAAAGTAGCAAATTCAAAAGCAATTCAATATGCCTCTAAGTAATTATAAAAATACATTTGATGATAATGTAGCCTAGGCAGGAAGTCCATTCATTGGATGATCAAAACCCCAGTGGACAATTTGCCCACCTCCCAAATACAACATGTTATCAATATAAAAAATCCTTTTTAAATACACGAAGGAATAATTACTGGTATCAAAGAAGAATTTTTAAAACATATATAGTAGGCTCTCCATTAACTGGCACCCACAGGGATTGGCAGATGCCAGATAAATGGAAGGAGACTCTCCATTAACTAGAACTCAAGCTACCTGCAAAACCTCAAGCAAGTGCCGGTTGCTTGACTTCTGCTTAACAGAGAGCCTACTGTATTTCTTTGTGTATCTTTTAAAAAACATATTTAATACCATAAAATAGTTCCAAAACATTTCTGTCTTCCTTTTCAAAACAAGGTATGTCTGCTTCTAAGCTGCTCTTTTATTGTCTTATGAGACAGTGTAAGAAAATAGCATTTCAAGTTCTCATGGCTTTGTGTGATCCTGCCTCACAATGTGTAAGGTCACTCTGTTGATATTATACGTCGGAAATATCGGTGTGTGCATGGGTGTGTTTCTGTATTTTCATGTATAGAGATGTCTGAATGGTGCTCGATACAGTTTATTAATGGTGGTGGTATTTTAGAGTCAAAATATATTTTCTTCTATGTTTTCTACATTATTTAAAATTTGCAGGAGCATATTTGTATAAAATATACTGGTTTTACAAAATACATTAGAAACAAAAAGTGAAATAAAAAGTAAAATACACAGACCTTTTCTTTTATGGGGTGATATAAATAAATAAATAAATAAATAAATAGAAGTTGGCTCTTGAAACCTGAAATTACAAACAAGTTGCATGAATGTCCAATTTAGATGTTAATTTTTAATTTGATATTCAATGAAAATGAGAATAATAAAAACAGCTAGTCACCATCTTAAACACTTCACATGCCCCTAATTTGACTCTCAGTCAAATTACTCCTCTTGTGAATGTTAATGAGTTTCAGGTTCATCCGTCATCACATTCGGTACCTATCCTTAAACGTGATAGATCAATGCCATTATTAACCACAGACATATGTCAGGACACCATGAGTATTTTCACATGAATTAAATTGAATGCGACAGAAATCAATAACTATGTCAAGAAAACCAGACTCAGTACCTGAAATATAGCACATTTCAGTGGATGATGACAGGTAAGGAGCGACAGGAAAGGAACGACATGTTGTGCACGAAGAGCACTCAACCACAGAGAAGGTCGCCCCGTGCTCCCGCAGCCAGGGTAGCGGCTGTAATCTGGCTGCGCCTTCCCGCGTCGCGATGGTGCTCCCCTTCACCTTCATCCTTAAATGTGTGCAGGGCGTTGGCCTCGCCGATCCCTGCGTGTAAGAAGAGACGGCAGATCTCAGGTTACAGGGCAGAAAAGTATTTTGCTTTGCTTTTTGCTGCCATCCTGCCACTTGGGGTTGCACAGAAGCAATTACGGCAGAATCTCAGTGAAAATACCAGAGTAGCTTGTTGCTGCGAATGTGAGGCTGTGGTTTCGGTGTTCACCTCATTGCCCAGCCAAACTTGTTGATTGAAGGGCCAACAGAGTCTCTGGTCGTACATCTACACCAGTGCACCCTTTATAACTGACCCTGCTCGTATGTTTTTGGTTGGCAGCCACTAGTATCTGGTCTCCTGACAGTGACTGTGTTTTTCATCCTAGATGTGATACTTGTGCCATGCTGGCTGAGACTCTGCAGACCTCTTAGCTGTTTATCCTTTTGTACTGTTAAGACTCCCACCTAATTGGACCCTTCCATCAAAACTATGTTGCATTTAGAGGGCAAGGTAGTCTCCCTAACGCCTATCATAAGAGGGTTTCACCCCTGTGAATGCCATTTGGCTGGGGATTATGGATGCATGTAGTTGGAAAATGTATATGAATACTTGCCTTTGGGTCTGAAAGTAGGAGAGAACATTCTATGACTTTCAGTATTGTTTTGTTTTGTTTTTCTTGAATACCGTGGCAGGATGTCTCTGACACACTCAACAGTGTATTTCTAACTCGTTCCTAGCCATCGCTGTGTATCTCAGCTTTGCTGGGCTGGTTGTGTTGAAACAAGTCAAGCCTGGGGAAGCCGAGATCTCTTCCCTGCTGGGAAGCTCACTCTTGCACGTAGAGGGAACAGAGGAGGTGGGATTCCCTGAGACATAAAAGGCCGCCAACATCCTCTGCCTTAATGTGTCACCTGGGTCAAGAGGACGAGCCCTTGTCACAGTGACCTTTAAGTGAAACTTCTTCAAAGGCTCTCCAAGTTGTTGAACACCTCCCGTTTTTTAGTGTTAGGTTGCGTCGCCCTGTGCTAGCCCCCGATTGCATACTTGGATTAAGGACAGGTAAGTTGTCACTAGAGATTCAGTATCAAAGAAATCACCCATGTCTTTTAAAAGCCATCGCCTTTGTATTTTGTAAGGCAGAACAGTGGGCTGGCTGTCAGTTTTTTTCTTTATTTGATCTACTCTTTTAACACACTTAAAAAACAACACTCTCTTCTGGTAGTTGTGAGTTAATATATGCTATTCTCATAACATTTGAGGTGCTTGCTACAAACAGTGAAAATGGCCGTCAGAAAGGAAAACTTGGTTCGCATCAGAATTCACCTTAAGATGATAAACTTTAATGGACGAAGAACAGCCCCTGTGTTTCTGGTATCAGGCTGGGTCCCCTTCGTGTATCCAGCTGCTTAGGTGGACAGTTATGAAAATGAATGATTTTGCTTCAGTCTTGATGGAGATCCTTCACAGACATACTGGAGTGTGATGGAGAAATACTTCTTGGGAGACTCGCTATACAGTTTCCCTCTCGCCTCCACAAATGGTGCGTACCTGAGAGACAGATATTTCTATCACTACACGGCTGGAATACTGAGGCTCCTGAGACAGATTTGAAGACAAAATACTTTGCTCTATTCTTATCTCCTCTCCACAGATAATGCAAGGGAATCAGACAGCCTGCTATGAAATCAGGGAGCAGAAATACGTTCAGCTTAAAATTCCACTTACCCCTGTCAACTGTTTTCTTCTACCATTTATCAATGTATTTCTTCGGGACTACCACCGATACTCTGCATTGAAACCATTTTTACACAGTACAGTGATGTATTACGGACGGGTTCTGTTTCTATCACTGGCTCATTCAATAACCATTTGTAAGATCAAGGCTTTTTAAATGTTTCATTTGGAATTATTGCTGCATTTTTCTGAATATTTTGAGACCCCAATTTCCTTTACCTGTTTTGAAAGGGAAGCTTCATTCTAAGAGATGCTTTTATATATATATTTGGTTATTACATTTTAATTATCATGGGAGTGCATTAATTCTATGAGATGCTTACGTACCATCATCGATAATATATATATAATTGGTTATTGCATTCTAATGATCACGGGAGTGCATTAATTCTATGAGATGCTTATATATATTATTGATCACCGCGTTTTAATTATTATGAGAGTGCAGTATGGGTAGTTTGCTGCTGCATTTTTACTTCCTACATTTCTGCTCCATTTTCCCTACCCATTTTGCGGGGGAACAAAGATTTATGTTTTCTAATATAAATCCCGTTACCCTAAGTTTCCTTTTCCTGTACTGAATTAGCACAAAGCAATGGTCAGGGCAGCCCGGGGTACGGAAGGAGCGGGGGAGCGGGCTTGGGGGCTCGCCTCCCTGAGCTACTGCCGCAATTACAGCGCCGAGCGCGCCCGCGTTACTCCGTGCCCTCGGCCGCTCGCATTTGCCTAATGCAGATAATGGGGTTTACTTAGGGATGCATCATGGGGAGCTGGAAGCGAAGGGAAAATGAGAAAATGGCACTCATTACTCCGGGCGAGCCCATCTCTCTCCCGAGCTTTTCCCCTCCCCCTCCCCCTC